>WSFP011594244.1:0-10100 GCA_009831015.1 Picea engelmannii
CCCTTTTGGGTGGCATGTTGGCCAAGTACCACTTTTGAACCTTGATTTTGGGGTGGTTCTTCTCAACAATATTTCTTTTGTTGTATCTCCCAAGTTTTGGCCCTTCTAGGAATGAAAATTTCTTGTATGTAGTTCTCTGATATTTCTTCTTTGCAATTCCATAGGTCTGATCAAAATTGGATGTGCCAAGTGGAATTTACGGTAACTTCCCCATAACTTGCTGATTTTTGGCCTTTCCAGGAGATCTCAGTTGTATAGCATGCCCCACACACAATAATTGATATAAAATTCTGAAACTCATACCAGAAATACTATAGACTTTCCACTATCCAATGAAACAAGTATCACTCAGTTTGGATACTCTAGGAAGAAGTTATGATTGTTTTACCTAGAACACTTTCTTGAGACTAATCAATAGGACTAGTCAGATACCCTATCTTCCATAGGGTGTATATACAAATTTAAGATGACCGAGAAACTAAAATTTTTACCACATATACCTTACTAATTTCTGTGAATATCCCTGTGATTTTAGGGCTTGAAACTTTACAGAAAACGTTTTATAGAGAAAATTCCGCAATGACTCAGTTTAGGATGATTCCAGAACACTATCTTGCACAGGATGTAACTCAGAAAGTATAAGGCCTCAGGAGCTGAAATTTTAACCCAACGTACCTTGATCCGTCTACTAAATATGATTCAAGTCGTTTCTTCTGACACTTTGTAGAAACAAAGTTATAGAGAAAATTCCAAGGTGTCTCAGATGTAGCAACGAAACCCTGAGATCTTGAGCTCCGAAACCATGTTAAGAACCAAATATCAATATAGCATAGAAAAACCTCAGAATAAGTACTCAAGGCCTTGAAAAAGAGATAATTTCAGATAATAAGCCTCTTCTAGGGGGAAACCTCCTTTTACCCCACATGAATGTTCAAGTACAAGATGACTCCAAATAAAAATGTCTCCTTGGTATATATAGGAGACTAGGAGGTATAATTACAACTAATGGAATAAAGATGACATAAATAAAATAACATTACTAAAGTAATATGCTCCAATTAAGGGGTAATGATCCAATATTAGGGCTTAACATCATTACGTACAAGAAAATGGTCAGGTTGAAGCTGTGAATAAGTCTTTCAAGACTATTCTTTGGCGAGCGATGAATTCTGCTACATCAAATTGACATTTGATGTTATATTTAATGTTGTGGGCCTACCGAACGTCTGTAAAGGTTGTCACCGGTTTTTCACCTTTTCAACTCGTATATGGGCTGGAAGCAGTCTTACCTATTGAGTGTCATATTCCTTCTTTAAAGTTGGCAGTGGAATTACTTCCAGACACTTCATCGCTTGACGAACACCTTCTATATCTCGAGAAGCTCGATAAGAAGCATCATGATGCACCCTTAGCCAATGAGGTTCATAAGAAATGAGTGAAGTATCAGTACAATCGGTATCTTTATCCTCATATTTTCTTCGAAGGTGATCTTTTCCTAGTCTATGATGAAGACACAGATTCCCTGGAGGTAGGCAAGTTCAAACCCATGTGGTTTTGACCATTCATCGTGAAAGAGGTCTTGAAGAAGGGGGATTACCATCTGGTTTATTTTTAAGGAAACCCCTTGGAAAGCCTAGAAATGGGCTCTACCTCAAGAAGTACTACTCTTAGGTTGATCACCTGGGTGAATTGTTGTTTATATGTATATCTTCTCGTACATTTTTTTATTTTTTGTTTTGTGGGTGTGTAGTTATTTATGTAATCTTTTTCACCGTGGTAGATGTCAAGTGAATCAGAGGTGTATTTTGGGTTCACGGATGACACTACCCAACAAACTCAGAGGCTTTCTTCCACAGCTTGGGTGATTTTCACACCTGGAGGCCAGTTGTTATCTTTCAGAGGTATTTGTCTAGGCAATGCTACAAACATTGTTTTTGAATATAGTCTAGTGATAGAATTTCTTCGTGACGCTTTGTGAAATGACATTACTCACCTCCAGATCTACCTATATGTTCAGTTAGTTGTGTCCCATTTAAATGGGGTTTACTGTGTTTATGATCCCACTTTTCACCGACGATTACTTAGGGTATGTCTCTTAGAATTATCTTTCCATTACATTACCATGTTCCTAGGAGATTTAATCATCTAACAGATAATCTAGGTAATCAAATTTTACATTGGCATGTGTCACACACATAAAAAGGAAGAACACACATACACATGTAAATAAATTTGTAAAAATGTCATCCGTAAGACAAAAAAGATGTAAATATATATATATATATATATATATATCCAAAAATAATGTCATAAGTACATAGGTGGGCATGAACACCACGAAAGTGTTCAGTATACATTGTTGGACTTATGCCGTCAAAAAATACATATACAAAAAGTTCCCTCAACACATCAACGGTCTATGCTATCTAAGTACGGGGCCTATTTCCCCTACTAGAGTGTAAAATGACGTTGGCCAAATGCCAGAATAACTAGACCCAAGTCCGAGGCACCCCTACTACATGAGGATGCATAGAAGGTGGGATATCCTCAATCTAGGCCATAGATACAACATGAGTGAGCGCAGTGAGGTTGGACTCCACTCGTCGTAGAACTCTATCAGCCCCTCCAGCTGGGGGTCCCTTTGCAGTTGTTGGTCCTCTATTTGTTGTTGGTCCTGCCTCAGGTTGAGGACATTTTCGAGTCCTAGTGAAGTCTTCCAGTCACACAAGTCACACATCTCTACATAAAACATACACAAGTTAATACTCTATACACACATAAAAAGGATATATATAAAAAAATAAAAAATTAAATAAAATATAAAAATTATGTTACGAATCTCACCTCACTCCTCGTTGAGAGGCATAGGAATGTCCAAGTCTTTGGATAAGTTGATCTCGACATATGGGTAATCCTCGATCACCAGGATTTGTCATGCCCACCTGTCAAAGAATTTTTCATCGAAGGACTCTTTGGTCCTCCCTCCACCTTGTCGAGGCAGCAATGCTTCCCACCTGGTCACTGCTGGGAAGGAGGCTACATGCCCCTGTATAGTTTCTCTAGGACTAAGACTAGGAACCCTCTAAAAGAAGGAGAAAAAAATGGTATCGAACCCAAAGTTGTTGTTAGTACACCAATGACACTCTATAAGTTGTCTCCTCATGCATATCAATATGGTCATACTCTAGTAAAAAATGTTGGCCTCCAAATACTAAATGGCACAATGCATGTGTGCCCTGGAAGCCTGGTGAATGGTTGTGGATCCAGTAATCCACCAAATCAAGAGTAATATCACACATAGAGATAGGATGGTGATCTTGTGGATTGGCACCTAAGAACCTACCTTCTCAATGTCATCCTCACAGTACATATGAATGTAATCCTCGATGTTGAAAGGCCCTGAATGAAACATCCTTAAGTTAATTAGTTCCCCTCTCCTAGAGAGGCCAGTCAAGAAGTATATATCCTTTGTAGTTGGGGTCAATGATTGACCCTCTAGAATAAAATACTTTGCATCAGGATGCCAATCATCCACAAGAGCATTTAGAAGCCTAGGTTGTGCCCTCATGAATGGACACTAGAAGAACTTCCATAGCCAACACTTTTTTAGTGTGGCAATGGCTACAGGGTCTTCTTCGAATAAAATATCAATATCCTCATGCCCCCTCTCCCTCAAGTGAACATACATCTTGTTTCATGGAAAAGCAAAGGCGAGTCAATACTTGATATTTTTTTTCAAAGTCTTCCAAGGTGTACGCAGGTTTTTTTGTACATAGTCGCATATGTACGGGGGATGGTGGTTTCCTGCTGGAATACATACGCGACCTGGCCTTGGACATTCTGCATACACATAGGGACACTCTTTTTACAAGAGTGTGCCCCCTCAAAACCTAAAATTAAAGCATAAAATATGAATTGAATTGCAAGAGGGAGTGATTTGTACTTACTTGGTCGAAGCATAACGTCATTTCTTCCATTGACGCTCTCGTAATCTACTCTTTTAGAAAAGGGTTATTTTCACCTTTTGGTTGATTTTCAAATTGCAATGGTAAAAATGAGCTGTCAAATTCTATTTATAGACTTTTTTGGCTCTTTGTGGCATTTTTGACTCCCTTTGTGTTTTTCTTTCCTGGCCTGGCGATCACTTGATTCCACTTATGAGTTTCTTATTGGTTGTTCTGGTACTCTTTTTTTCGGTTTGGTAATTTTGGGGATGGGTCACTTTTTGGGTATCCTTTGGTAAAAGTCATTTTTTCCAACTTTTTGCATATAAGGTAGGATTTCATTTCCACTTTCTATATCTTGTTTTCGTTTTCTCTTTTCCATAGGATCAGACCTACCGAAGTGCGACACAAAACCTTCATTGTTTATCTAAGAGTGTCATAATTAGGTGGTAGATCCTACCTTTAAATGGATTCCCTAGGTAGATCCTTGTTGTATTTTGGAATCCATGTTATCAGTAATAACTACAGGCTTGAGAGTCCTTGTTCATTCTATCATGATTACAAAATAAATCCTTATTTGTTTGATGCCCCCTCATTCTTGGCCTTACCCTCGAGACTCTCAAATGAGCACACTTTGTTGTGTTTCAAGCTCGCTTTAAAATTTGAAAGAAACATCCAACAAGACTATATTAATTCTTTTTGATATTGTCTGGATTAAATAAAAAAACTATCTCCCTGAAGTCTTCTTTAGGCCCTTTTCAGACTCTCTAAAAATGAAAAGATTACTAAGCGATCTTGTTTTCCTTCACGCTCGCCAAAATCAAATTTAAAGGCACATATGTATGGCAGTAGTTTAGCCATTTTTCGGTCTAGGTGGAAAATTTTACTAATAAAGGTATTCTCTAGGAGCTTCTCTTCCCTAGAAGAGTAGTCTCAGGCGTAAGTTTAACCCTTTTTCGAGCATGAGGGACTAAATCTTATAAAAAGAAACATTCTCTTTGGTTTTGGTTTATCACCCTTTTCGGGACTTAGCCATTACTTACAAAAAATGAACCCGCATAGAGTCGATAGTTAAAATATTTTTAGATTCCCTAAAATTGAAAATATCGTCGAGTGACCTTGTTCCTTCACAATCGTTAAATTGGTCCAGAAGAACATTTACTGGCATGAGTTTAACCCTTTTTCCAGCCTGTAGATTATAGTGGAAAAAGGTACGCCTCGGGATATTCGTCTCGCCGGGAGAGTTATCCTCGGTTACTTTTATACTTTTTCAGGCTGAGGAGACTAAACTCAGAAAAATGATGTGAGTCCATAGTTAAGCTCTTTTCATACTCCTTAAAATTGAAAAGATTGTCTAGAGATCTTGTCTTTGTCTCACTCGTTAAAATGGTTTTGAATAGACGTCTTTTCAGTGAAATTTTAACCCTTTTAAAACCAACAAGAATATCTCTGAAAAAAGTACTCCCTGGAGTGTTCATTTTTTGTTTTTTCAGACTCTCTAAATGCGAAAAAATATCGAGCTTACCTTCTCTGGGCTCGTAAAAATTACATAGAAGGGATCTCGTTGTGTATTTTTTAATCACATTTGTGGGTCTCATCTTTGCGTATTTGGCCTAATGTGGGCTCCATGTTGCTCTCAATTATGTCTTTGAATCATTCCTTATACACAAGCCTTGTATCACTTCTCGCCTCTGCGACCTGACACCTTGACCCATGGAGGAATTTTCCCCAAGCGTCCTTTTCTTACACATGTCTCTTTGCTCTGAGAATTAGTATGTTCCATGCACATGGAACTAGTATGCTTTCTTGTGACACTCATTCCTCCTTTGTAACGTAACATTATTTTATTCTTTTTCAATCTCTTAAAAAAACAAAAAAGAAAAAAAATCAAATATTCCAAAAAGAGGGGACGGGAAATATTCATTCTTTTTTCGGTAGTGAAGAGAGTATCCCTTGGACAAAGCACATCCTTTCGTTTGTTCGTCAAGCATTGGGATATAGTATGAACTTAGGAAGTTTTTCTCTCTACATAGAGGTGTGTCCTCTTCTGTTTGTTTACTCTTCTAAATAGATGTAGCTTTTGTGTTGCCTCTTGCATCACAAACTTATGTCAATGTCATGCTACCTGAGTCTCATCGTAATTTTTTCTTTTGTACAAGGGAAGTTTCACTCAACCTGAATCAAACTTTATACAGTTTGTCTCTTGACTTTCATGAGTCCACCACCCCGAGAGTCCAGTCAAGTCTAGATTCAAAATCGATGAAGTTCTCTACCTAATTGTCGAGATCCTCGTGTCTTTTCCCGACGAGTTGTCGAATACCTGAGGGTAGTGAGTTATGCATTCCCATTGTACTCCTACTTGAGTTTTGAAGATCTTGAATTTGTTGATTGATCTATGAACACCTCATCTCCAACCACATGTGTCACTAGCTTCTTGAACATGAATACTATACATGTATATCTTTGATTGAATTTGAGATGTAGATCTATTGTGTATTGCTCGCGACTACACTTTGTATAGTTATATGACATGGATCTGCAATGTATTGATTGGAAACCATGATTCAGTTTATCCTGAGCATGGATATGGCCACCTTAGAGAGAAAATTGTGGTTTTGCAGATGGGACCTCCTGAACTCTGGTCATGGGCTCACTCTATTTTGTGCATTGGCGAAGATGTTGTAATGTATTTTAGCCATCAGTTGTTATTCCGACCTCATTGATTAGGGGGCATCTACTGTATCCCTAAAATTCTCTTTTCATTCATACATGTCCTTGGCCCTCTTACTTGCATATTTTTTCCAAAGCATTGTTGAGTAACTCTTCTTAAAAAACCATTTTTTAGAGCACATATGCACCCTACACCACTACATACTATGTGCATACGCTTGCTACACAATATACAACTTGTGTATACCTCCAAAAGTTGTAAAAATTAAAAAGTTGTAAGGAATTCGGTGAAATTCACGGGCTATTGGAGGTTTTCCAACAAATTCACTTGCTATAGCACGTCCCCCAACCTAATAACCATCATTTTGTCATATAAAATGAGGTGTTGGGGTCTTCTTTCAACAAAAAGCATAAGAACAAGGAAACTCTAGCCAATTTCACTTCCCTTCCTTGCCCAATCTTTTGCTACCTTTTGTGAGATACTTCCTTAGTTTTCCCTCTTCAGCCCCTTCTTCCTTCATTCAATCCATTCCCTTCCCTTGAGGTGATCAGAAGATTGACAAAAGAAGCCTATTGAAGGTGCACTTGGAGCATTGTAAAGAGGATCCCATACCACGTTTGTGGAACGGTGGTCGACATGGATTGTAAGTTTCATTCTTTGTTTGATGAATAAAATAATCTCTTTTACATGTCCCAAATAATGATGTTTTTTGTATTTTATTTGATTTATACATATCATTTGATATCTAACCCTAACTCATGAATAGAAATAACATGTTTGTAGTCCTTGTTTGTCTATTTTTGGATGCAGGTCAACCTTGGGAGGAGACTTGCATTCTTTGGAACTACAGAGCTTGAGGAGATCATCACCATACGTGGGATAAAAGGTACAGTTACCGATCTTCTCTCTTATTTATTTATTTTCATTTTTTTTGGTATGTTTGGGATAGAGTAGAAAATATATTGACTTTTAGACGGTCATTCTCTCTGTCTATATCTTAAACCATGCTATAATTAAAGGGGGGATTTTCCCGCTAGCAATGAGAAAGGGATGACACTGGTGAGGGGTAAAGTTATGCTACAGAATTTTTGACTGGTTTTACTTGTGAGAGTTGGGATACCGAGCATGGGAGAGAGAGTGGTGGCTTTACCTTGTGAGCCAAGATGGGAGCTAGAGGATTTTTGGTTGTGTGTGTGTGTGGCCCCTTTGTGGATCGGCGAGTTAAGGGGGAAGAAGACTAACCATAGTGTTGGCTAGGAGGTACTGGTGAAGTCTTACAGATTAGCGAGCGGGAGCCGGACGGAGCGCCAATGTCGAGGAAAGTATTTGATTTCTTCGTCGTCATATTACTGTATTTTATTTTGGTTATTGCTTGATATCCATAGGAAATGAATTTGTTTACTAAGAGGTCAATGACGCATGGTCCTTGTAATAATATGGGAATTTCTGCAAATCTTACATTTCCTATAATTGTTGATGGGTGAATATTGTATCGTCTGAAATTGAATGGTAAAAGAAATGGGTAATTTAGGTATGGTAATTACATATGTTTATTCTTGCACATAAGATCTTGAACGTATAAAATGAATATTTTTAGGACTAAATGATTGAATTAAAGTTAACGAATAGGTCTTTTAGGTAATTGTTCAACTTCTTATTGTTGATTGATTTTTCCAAGGTTAAGGATAGTAATCTTTTCAGATCTCAGTATCTAAAACTTAAGAAAGAATGCCTCAACTGTGTGCAGAAGAAGAAGACAAATATATATATATATATATATATATATATATATATATATATATATATATAAAAGAAAATAAATATAGAGTTAGAGAACCCCATCGCAGAGTAATCAGAGTTGTACATGGGAAAGGTTATTTAAGTATAATCCCCCGGTTAAATCAATCTAAACTTCACCGAATTTGAGTGCATTTGTCACTATTACGCGCACCATACGTGGGTTGAGTTGATGGGATCTACTAAGGTCTCACTCCACTGGGCGCCAGGTATAATAATGGCAACATCCCTCCTCTCAGACAACTCCGATGAATCCTTTTCGTCCTGATTTACTCCTTACAAGGAAGGCTCCCTCAACCCTGGACCTCAAAACAATAAACACACCCTCTAAACTTAACACAACTCCATGATCTGGGTAGAAGTCTCCCTTTCGAAGAGAGATTAACGAAGTTTCTGGAGAAGATGTTCTTGACGCGGGGAGACTCAACGCACTCAGTGTTAGCTCGTCCTCAACGATTTTTTCTCCTCCTTTTTCCAATCAGGGAACGGAAGAAAAATTCTGATTGATGCCCACTTCAGATGGCCCACTAGCGGCTAAGAAAATACTTCTCAGTTTTCTTGGTTTACCTCATATTGGAAGAAGTTCGCACAGATATTTTTTGGTGGAGATTGGGATCTGCATAATCTTTAATTCAGTGTTCCCTTCAATCACGAAAATTCCTTTAATGATTACCAGCAATTTCAATTGGGTTGTGCAAAATCTTAATGATGATCCCCATCACGAATTCCCTTGATTGAGTGTCGGCGAATTTCCGTGGCCTCTTGCCAGTCCTTTAACAACTGACAGCATTTGCCATGGCACTTAAAACTCCTTCAAGGATATTCTCGCTTCTGTGTGGCGTAAAAAACTGGAAGCCGAATCTTGAGTTTCCTTTTCTATGGCTTCTCACAGTCGCTCACAGATTGACAAATTTTACGGACGAGGAACTATGATAGCAATAATTGATTTTTACGTTTTAGTCGGCATCCTTTCTAAAACTAAGATACAGGTCAATCTTAATTAAGTAAATAAGTGATAACGAGAGAAACACATTTTTGTATTCCATGGATAAAGCTATGATTGGTGATCTTAAGATTACCACATAACCTGTATTATATGAGAATGATGTCATAGTCTCCTGTACTGGATAAATTATAACACAAGATTAGGGTTGCTTCCCAAATTCTGATGTATTAATTAGTAAATAGAATAGAACTTTCATTCTAATAATTTGATAAGGATTCCTTTTAGAGTTGTAATATTGTTGGTATACATAGTGCGGCTTGCGCATTTAGTATTCTTAAAAGCTGCACAACTCCGAAGAAGGGCGAATTCAAGTGTGCCCTTTGCTTCACTACACAAGCATCGTAGAGAATTATATTAGGACATCTTATCTGGGTAGCAAAACGGTGTAACTTGCTGAAGAGAACCTTACTCCATTTATGGGTATTTAGTTTTATCATGTGAATTCATAAGAGTAATTGTCCATTTGAGGGATAAAAGTAGTTCATTTAGACGCCATTGCTTTTGCGTAAATAAATTTATTTGTGTATGACGAGGACCTCTTGTAAATTTTGAGTTCCAAGCTGTGCATGTATTATTTGTTACTCGATGATTTAATTATTGTATTTAATTCATTGCACTTGTGTATATTACAATGTTATAGTTTAGTTCTTGAGTGATTTCTTTAATGATCGTCAATCATGGT
>WSFP011594247.1:0-10100 GCA_009831015.1 Picea engelmannii
AGACATGGTTTTTTTTAGAGGTCCCAAACTTAATACACAATAACAACATGAAAATATTGTAAATGAGATGATATTGCTCCAAATATGAGTATCTTCTCTTGGTGTTGCTCCAAATCCCTTGTGAATTAGAGGTATGATAAAGAGTTATCACTTTAGGAAGTCAATCTATTGTTTATGCCTATAAAAATGATAGTTATGGAAGCCAGATTTTGATGAGTTGTAACTTTATTAATATTGTACATAATTCTGATTATGATTAGTTTGTAGAAAGTTCGTATAATTTCCTTTCCAATGGTATTGGTTTGATCCTAATATGAGGCTTTTATTAAAATTTATTGCTTCTCCAATTTATTGTCATTTTTCTCTCCATTATGCACATAATCGTTGTAACACCTTGTTTTTGCGTGTTGGACAATCAATTTTGATATAGTTTTTGGGAAAATTCCTAAGTATAAGAAAAGTGCACGGAAGAAGAATACAATCTAGAGAGTGCACAGTTGAGACACATTCAGGAGGACACTGCATAGGAGGAGGAAAGTGTGCATAAGCAAGACAACGCACAAACAAAAGAATAAAGCCGATAAAGAATAAAGCATGACAAAAGGATGACAACACGCCATTCCAGAGATAGAAAAACAACAAAGAAACAACATGCAGATTGAAAAGCAGAAGAAAGTAGTCGAACAACCAATTAGCTGAGTTGGCCATGCATTGTAATGAGGTATTTTTGGGATGAACAAACTAGGGTTTTAGCCCTAGATTTCTGTATAAATATGTAACGGGTTGGGAGATTAGGGGTTCACTCTCTACTAAGGTTGGGTTCCTCTATATGGTTGGTTCTTCGCTAGGTTAAGTTCCATGTAAGTTCTTTGATGTTATGTTCTGTTTGATGTTGAGTTCCAAAGTCGTGAATGTAACAATTTGTTTGTGAGAAGAATGAATAAAGGAAGGTTATAGAGATGATACCGAATATTTTGTTGTCTGTATTTCTATGTGTGCTTATGAATTCTATTTGTATGCCTTGTAGAATAGACTTGTCTTGTGGTTAAATATGGTGTAATGTTCATGAATATGACCGTAACGAATCTATGTAATAACCGGAAATATGTTGTTTATAGGAATTTGAATCATAAGTAAGTTACTGTTGAATAGAACAGAATCATGTGCATAGACGTAGTAAGGAAGAATCAACCAAACGTTTTCCTCCCATTCCCTTACTACTACAGAATGCTGGTTCTCATAGTCTCAATAGATACCTTGGGTGAGACTTCATTTGCACAATAAGGTGATGCTGAAAGGGCTGGTGTCTGGTGGGTTTTGTTGGTCATAGATAAACCGAACCTAGGGTCTTTAAACCCGCACACAACAGTGCCAACAAATAGTTTCATTGTCGGGACTGCGAATTTGTGATTAAGGGAATGTTTTGGAGGCCGAGTAAGAAGGAGATCACAAAATGGTTGGAAAGAAAGGAATGGTAGTTTGCACGACAAGAGAACAAAACCCTTGGATGAGTGTGATGCAATGGATGCAAAGGTATGTGTTCACATATCTACATGAAATTTTCCTTGGCGAATTCCCAATTATTCTGATTGAGTGGCTAGAAAGATTAGTGGAGAAAATTGGAAGGTACAACGCCGAGAAATTGGACTCCTGAATTGGTCAAACAACTGAATTCTGTAAGTAACCCAACTACTCGAGAAATTGATTTTTGGTTGGAAAACAGACTAGGAGGTTACGTTGCATAATTTATAGTATATTTTATTCAATCGTACAATGTCGCAGAAAGGGACCTTTTCAAAGGTCCGCGTGGGAGGTTCATGAAATCATTAGGTACGTGGATAAATATGCTATTGTATGAAAAACACTTGATGATAATGAAATCCGACTGCTAAGGGATTTGCACACATAGGGGAACTGGGGGATGACAGGAGGATTGCCAAAGAATATGAAGGAAGTGATGAAAGAGACAGGGAGGGAATATGAGTTTGGAGATATGCACAGAGGAAGGAGGTACAAGAGCCAAAAGACTGGGGTTGAGAAAGGAGAGCCACACTGTGAGCCAGAGGGGAGACAACCTTGTGCACAAGTCTGAATCGTGGAGATACCATATATAGGAGGAGAAGATGAGGAGATTCAATCCATTCCAATAATAGAAGAACCAGTAAGTCCTACTCAGGCAGGATCTTGTGTCAAATCCACGACCCCATATGTGTCACCACAATCAGAGATAACAATTGAATATTTGTCAAAAGCCATTGTAGTTAGCCATGGGGGACATAGTAGTAGCAGTCAGAACAGTGGAAGTAGCGCACAAAATTAGAATGAGAGTCAACCAACATCACCAAGAGGAGGGAATACGCAAAGCAACATGGCAGGGGTAGATAATACTCTTAGACTTCCTGAGTTCCAGGGAGTGGGATCAGAGTATCCAAAACAACATTTGTTTGTCTGCGAAACAATTTGGGCCACTAAGAATGTATAAGATGAAGCTGTGAAGATTGCGCAGTTAGTGACAACATTTAGAGGTTGTGCAGTAGTATGGTATATGAAGGTGCAAAGTATCACACCTATAGGACATGCCAGAACTTTTGCAGAAATAAATAAAGTGCTACTAAAGGAGTTCAAAAATCCAAAGTTAGAGGCGCAGTACATCACAAAACTTAAGGAGATTAAACAAATACAAATAGAGTCGGTATGGGATTTCGATCAAAGATTTAAGGATGTGATGGGTACATTGAATTTCTAGATCCCAGATCAACAACATCAAGAGTGGTTTATTGCAGGGATTCTACCACACATTCACATGCCATATATTCAACATAAGGTTACGTCGCAACCCAAGGCTCTGGAAATTGCAATAAAATTAGAGTCATATCTGGTAGGATATAGTGGGGAAATGGAACAAGTTTATACACAGTTGGCTACATTGACGATTCAACTGGTCAAGCTTACAAAAGGGAAGGAGAAATGAGAACAAGTTTGGTGTACCAAATGCAGGACTAAAGGCCATCACAAGGATGAATGCTCAACATTCACGCAGTATTTGGAAGTTGGAGCACCGAATCCATTACCACGGGGGGGATACTATGAGATATGTAAAAAATAGGGCCATCATCCCATTGAGTTTCCATTACTATAGAAGTATCAAAGTACACCAAGGAAATTGTTTTGCAATTTTTGCAAGTCTATGGGACATGAAGAGAAGGATTGCCGCACATTCAACTTAATGAGGGGGAGCACATCATATATGTACATGATTAAGGAAGAGAATGCTGTAACATAAGGGGGTGGTCTACAATACAATAATCAAAGAGGTTTCAATCAAGGGAATAGAGGAAAATTTGGTAGAGGTCGAGGTAGAGGAAATTTTGGTAGAGGAGGAAGATGACCGATTATATTTTATAATTGTAATCAACCTGGACACTTGGCTCGCAACTGTAAGAATCTATGTACAACATGCACATACTGTAGATAATTGGATCATGCGATGGAAGATTGTCCTAAACTAGTTGCAAAATGGCATGCCAAAGGTAACCCGAACCAGAATCAGAATCAAAGTGTGCATAAAATATCAATCGGAAAATTGAATGAGGGACCAAGAATAATAGTTGTTACGCACGGAGGAGCTAGAAAAGGGGATGATATAATGAATCAAGGAAAGCAAATTGAGAAATGGGTAAGGAATTAAGCAAGGCCTACACCAACTTTTGATCCTCAACAAGAAAAGGAGACATATCTGAGAGCAAGAAAATAAGTACTCAGATAGGATTGGGGAGCATCAACATCATCTGCACCTCGTATAGAAGATCACGTTGTGCCAGAGAAGCCAATTGGAAAGGTAAGCACACTAACAAAATTATTGAGGAGTTGTGTAGAGCTAATGACAGATGAAAATTTGTAGAGTACACTGTATGACATGATTGATCACTGCACACGAGGAAGGGAAACTTCTGTCGCACAAAGGATGGTAAATTAGGTACCACGTGGGAAGAGAACCAACGAAGAATTTCAATTCAGTGCACAGATTAGGGAGTATGATGTGGATGATGTCATCTTGTACTTGGGATCTGACGTGAATGTTTTACTGAAGCATACATGGGAGATGATGGGAAAACCCAAGCTAGTATGGTCTCCTATTTAGTTTAGGCTCACGAAGTAGCACAAAATAGTCATGTTTGGGAATTTGACAGGAGTACCTATGAACATAGATGGGATGTGCAACAGGAAAACTTTGAAGTTATTGAGATCGTGGATGATAGTCAACCATATCGAACACTAATGGGACTAGAATGGGATTTTGATAACCAGGCGATCATCAACTTGAAGAGGAGGGAGATTATATTTGAAGTTGGATATTTGAAAGTTACCACACCATTGGACCCATAAGAAGCAAAGAGATACATAGAGCCAACAAGAGGGAATGACATTGACAATGTATATAACTTGACTGCGTGGATGGAGGATTATGTCAATCATACAATAGATGGTGCACTGAGCTGGAGGAGCATCAGTTCGTGTGCATTAGACTCATAAGCAGGTCTAGAGAATTCAAAATAGAGGATGCATGAGGTATCAACTAGACGATGTGCGCACATCACTCGATCCTTACGCTGGATTGGAACAAAGCTATGTGATCCACCCAGGTATGATGGATTAACTAAGATAATTATGTTTGCAAAATCATTTGAGTTGCAGGTACTTGAACAACAAAGGTTGTTAGAACTAAATGTTGTATTAAAAGCGACTCCAACCAAATGGTGGGCTGCACATAGAGAGGGAATGAAAGAATGGTCATAGTGCAATAGACTAATGCAAATAAGGTTTGGCACCACGAAAGAAAATATTGCACATAATTATACAGGGGAGAGTGATCCAGTGGGTCATGCAGAACAATGCAGAGCTTTATGGAGTTCAGTACCGGAAACAGAGTGAACGTACATATTTATACACACACCAGACATGATTCCGAATATCTGGTTTTTAGAATTGGAGATGCGCAAGGAGACAACAATATGGGAAGAAATGGTCTGGATGTTCAAAATCACGTTCACATTTGAACATGAATCTCCATCAATAGATGCAACACTAAAGGAAATTCGAACAAAGATCTTCTCGGAAGAAGATGGAGGTGGTACCAATATGCAGTGCACACAAAGCCAAGATGACTGTCCATGAGCTATTGGAGTTCTATAATGTAGCTAAGGAAGAATATGATGAAGAGGATCTGAGGAATGTACAAGTACCTGAGACAAGAGGAGAACGAGCAGTAGAAGGGCTAGAGCTTGAATCTGCTACATATACACAACCTATAAAGACGCAGAAGGTAAACATTGGGACGACAAAGAATCCCAAGCTTACGTAGTTAAGAGATTATTGGAACAATGAGACAATTGAGAAGATTGCATATTTACTGTGAGAATACCAGGACCTATTCCCAACGACATTTTCAGAGATCAAGGGAATAACATGAGACTTAGGCGAGATGAAGATCCCACTGAAACCAGGAAACTTATTCTTTTACAGATGGATTCTTTGGGTACCATCAGATAAGAATCACACAAGATGATCGACACAAGACCACTTTTGTGATGGATGGGGGAGTTATCATTATAAAATTATGCCATTTGGATTGAAGAATGCTCCTGCGGTGTTTTCCAGGGTAGTAGTTTCAACATTCAAGGAGTTCATCCATAAATTCCTAGAATTCTACTTGGATGATTGGACGGTGTTAAGTCCACTGAATGATCATATAAAATTTCTTAGGCTCATGTTGGATCGGTGCATACAATTTCAAATTTCGTTGAACTTCAAGAAGTGTATCTTTTGCGCACCGTTTGGAATTTTGCCGGGACATGTAGTGTGCAAACAAGGACTATTAGTAGATCCAATTAATGTCGCAATCATTTTGGAGTTAGAACCCCCTACATCAGTAAAAAATCTGAGGGAAATGTTGGGTCATACAGGTTATTACAGGAAATTTATCAAAGAATATGTGCAGATCGCAACACCCATGGAAAATTTACTGAATAAGGAAGGAAAGTTTCAATGGAATGAGGACTGTTAGAAGGGGTTGGACACCTTGAAACATAAACTGGTAACCACACTGATTTTTATCTTTCTGGAGTGGGAAAAAGAGTTCCATGTACATGTAGATGCATCATGCATAGTGTTAGGCACATCACTATCCCAACCATGGGAAGGAGACAGATAACCCCATTGCATTTGCAAGCAAGAAATTGTCTACAACAGAGAAGAACTATACAACCACAAAACGAGAAGGATTGGAAATGGTCTATGTGCTACAAAATTTTAGGCATTATTTATTGGGGTCTCAATTTAAGATGTATATAGACCATTCTGCATTAAAGTACTTAGCTAACAAACCAGTGTTGGGGGGAGAATATGCAGATGGTTATTATTATTTCAGTAATATGACTTGGAGGTTGTAGTAAAAGTAGGGAAGTTGAATGCAAGACCAGATCATCTATCACACATATTGACAGGTGAATATGCAAGCAATTTAGATGATAGCTTCCTAGATGCACAATTATTTGCAGTAAGGATGGTGGATGATTACTTCTCGGGCATTATGAAGTTTCTAAGTATAGGTATGTCTCCATCCAATATGACAGTAGCGCAAAAGAAGAACTGGTAGTGAAAGCAACGAATTTTCAGTTGATTGCAAGGAATCTATACAAGTTTGGTGTAGATGGAATACTGAGACGATGTGTGCTGGAACACGAAAGGCCGATGATTCTTGAAGAAGTGCATGATGAAATTGCTGGAGGACATTATGTAGGGAGAGAAACTGCACATAAGATTTTGTGTGCAAGGCTTTAGTGGCCTACACTTCACAAAGATGCAAACGAGTATTGTCATTCATGTGATGTATTACAAACAATGGGAAATCCATATAGGGGGGATGAAATGCCTTTGAATCCACAGGTTGCATGGTTTCTATTCAAGAATGTAGTCACAAGGTTTGAATGTCTGCGCATATTAAACAATGATCGAGGTACACACTTTCTGAGCAAAAAAATTGCAGCATTGATTGATGAATTCCAAATCTATCATCGGAAGAGTACCTCGTATCATCCTCAGGATAATGGAACAGTGGAGGGTTTCAATAAAATCTTGGAGAATTCCTTGACCAAAATTTGCAATGTAGGGAGAGACGATTGAGACTTAAGAGTTCCTACAGTATTATGGGCGTACATGACGCCAAGTAAGAAGTTGATAGGTCAAACACCTTTCAGATTGGTCTATGGGCAGGACGTAGTGATGCCAATGGGGTTCATTCTACCTATCCTGCGCATTGCAACAATCACTGAGCTATAAGACAATGGCACAATATAAGAGATATTGGCATAATTGGTATAGCTTGAGGAAGATCAGTTTGTCGCAGGTTTTCATCAGTAGGTTTAGAAGGCTAGAGAGAAATATTGGCATGATCAACACATCAAACAAAAAACGTTTCAAGTGGGATACCTGGTACTAATCTATGACAACAAGTTTATTTAGCATCCAACCAAGTTTAGAATGCACTGGTTAGGACCCTATGTGATTCAACAGGTAATAGAGACAACTATTGTGCGGTCGGAAACATTGAATGGGGAAGTCTTTGAAGGAATGGTGAATGGAAGTCGACTAAAACTCTATAGAGACGACTGATAGTCTACACAGTAATCAGGGTTATGCCAGAACTCTTGTATTATAGTAGTTGTACCATAGTAGTAAGGAAAACAAGGAAAAAAAAATAAAAAGTAGAAAAAGGAAAGAGATCAAATACAAAGTAGATATAGGAAAAATAAAAAGAGTGTTTGTGTACCAAGGCATAAGAACTTGTGTAGAAGGAATGGTCATCACACATCAAGATAGAACTGCACCAATTGAGAAGACAATACCTGGACGAGATAGACTGCAAAGCAAATAGATAAATCAACAAATAACTAGTGCACAGTTTGGCAATGACAAGACCATTAAAAGCATTAAGGCACGGAAATGATGGTTATGAAATAAGAGTGATAGGTCATAAAAGCATCGTAATGGTAAAAGCTGCTGGAAATCATGATAGATCAACAATACGAGGGGAAAATCACACGATGGATTTGGTAATAAAGGAGAATTTAGTTAACAAATAACCATCCACGGTGACATATTGAACAAGGTAGTTAAGGCAGGATGAGACAGGTACAGTTGGCATGAAAGCACAAAAACAACATGAAGTCGTTAAGTCTAAGTCATTGTTGCATGCGAGTGGGAGTGAACAGAGAAAACCAAAGCGAATTGGAGAACACAACCGAACTATAGCTACCAGAGCATAGACATATCTATAGTTAAGGAACCTAACACCCAAGACGAATGGGGAAAGATCCACTAGCAGTGTCACTGATCCCACCTGGGGTGAGTAGGGAAGGAGATAAACTTGGAAAAATTGTCGGCCTCAAGTTTGTGGATCATGACATTACGGATGAAAAAAAATTCCTAGAGTTGTCTAGGGAAAAATACTTGTGCACTGAGAGCGTACCAGGTACAGGGGATCACATCTCTTTCAACATAACTTTTCACGCATATTTGAATGGAGGAAGTAACACGTTCGGGGGTTTCGAACACTCCATGCCAGTAAATGGGGAGGAAAAGGATCAAGATTCTTGTGAAAGAAAATTTTCCCATAGATTGACCTCGTATACATCGCCCAAATTGATGTTGAATGATTTTCCAAGAGGCGTAGGTGAGGAGGAGTGTTGGTTATGTGTTATATTCTTTGCATGTGTGTGTGTGGGTGTGTCATATTCGACAACTGCGTCTGACGATCCCAACTTCCTTCGTCCTTTATGTCGTGTGAGACGGGGGATTTCTTGGGGGGGTCCTAGGGGGGGCCAGGTTTGGACCCCCCTGGTTACAGTCAACATTAAGGGCAACGACCTGAAATAATTTTTTTTTGCGCTTTTTTGCTAGCAGATTTTTCTATTTTTAGTGGTTTTCTAAATTAATCCCAGATTAAGGGATTAGGGTTTTGGTAGCTACGAAATACCTAAAATATTGTATATATTGTATGGTGAATGGTGAAATTAATACAATGAAGAGTTGAAAGGTGCAACACCAAGGAAGGATGGTTTTCTCCCAGTTAAGGGTTTCCAATGTAAATCTCTGTGTACTATGTGTATGAGCCATTGATTAATTTATGTTTTTCTTAAGAATCTGTATGCATTGCTTTACTTCACAGGTTTAAAATTTACATGTGGTATTAGAGCTCATTTTTGGCTTCAGGGGGATGTCTTTGTTGTTGAGGGTTTGGATCGGTCTTGATAGATCAAGTTTATCTTGGGTCTGTGATAAACCCGGGTTAGTGGGAGATTTTGTAGTAGTGATTCGAGTGTAGAAAGAGGAATGGCAAGCTCTTCTAGAATCGAGATAGAGAAGGTCAACGGTAAAAACTTTGAGTTATGGAAGGTCAAGATGGAGGACCTTCTTGTAGACAAAGAACAATGGATCGTTGTGGATCCTGGTACACAACCTACTGGTACGCAGTCTACTGGCACACAGTCTACTGGTACACAACATACTAGTACACAAACTACTGGTTTGTCGAAGGAATATTAGGAGAAGTTGGATAGAAGAGAAAGGATTACTATTCGACTCTGCCTGATAGATTCAGTGTTGTTGAATGTATCGGGAGAATCTACAGCCAAGGAACTACGGGATAAGTTAGGGAATTTGTATGAATCAAAGTCCATGGTAAACAAGTTGTTTCTTCGAAATAAGTTGTATCATCTTAGGATGGAAGATGGAGATTCCGTGACAGAACATATCAATGCCTTTAATACTTTGGTAAGTCAACTTGTCTCTATTAATATTACGATTGCAAAAGAATTTAATTGTATTACTTTGTTATGTTCTTTGCCAGAATCTTGGGATAATCTGGTTGTAGCAATTGGTAGTACCACTCAATGTACATTGAAGTATGAGGATGTAGTTTCATCCTTGTTATTTGAAGAGATGAGGCGGAAAAGCATGGATAGTCAGAGAACAAATGCTTTATTTGTAAGAGGCTGTACCCAAGACATGAATCTTGGCAAATGTTTGCGGGGGGGGGGGAG
>WSFP011594248.1:0-10100 GCA_009831015.1 Picea engelmannii
TAGTATATTTCATTTCTTAAAAACATAAGTTTAATAATAGATACATTGTTGTGGAAAACAATAACTCATTATCATCCCTTTCATGTTTAAGGAACATACTGTTAAACAATTGTCAAATTGACATATCAAATCTTGATAAACAAAAATTGAAAAATATTCATTAGAAATATAACAAAATTATTCACAAGTTTTGTTTTTACTTGAAAGTGAAATTCTAAATAAAAAAAATACTTTTGTATGCCGGAAGTTGAAGAACTTGTGAAAATATAGTTTTTTTTTGTCATAAAACAAGCAAAAGTGTAACCCATCTTCATGATTTCACCACCTATGGAATTTAAATGAGATATATAACATTTGTCTTGAAATCCAATACCTGAAAGAATCAAATAAAAATACTTTGTATCATCATATATTTGTTACATTCATAAGCAACTCCCTCTTTTCCGCTTATAACCACTAAAAAACAATAAGCATGATACAATTAAAAATAAATAATATCAAAATGACTTACTTGAAAGACAAGGTGTCATGACTCAATCACTATATTTCTTCTCCACTTTGGTCATGTACTCTTCTAACCCACCCAGTGAAAAACAAAATTGTAAATAGTGCATGCATTTTACCAGTTTCCCTTATTGATGACTCCTTCAAAAAAACATGAACAAACATAGAGAATGGCATGAAAATGCCACTATTCCAATTTGTATTTCTGAAAATAACTTGTAACGAAAAGAACCTACAAAAGAATCATCTATACTTGGTCATTCCAATAAGCTAAGGGAAGGTATAGAGATCTCTTTGAGATATCCACATAATCCAATTGTTTTCGGAAGCATGTTTTCATATTTATAAAAGAATACACCTTACTTCTTTAACCATGTATGATCCTTATCAAGATAGAGTAGTTCTCTTATTTTTGAATGAACATCTTGGAAAACACTTGTTATGCATTCAATTGGTTCCCATTCTTTCCAATTTGATATGCATAAACTTGGGATAAATGTAATATTCATGTTATGATAAAATAAAACTAAAGAGATGTTGAAATCCTAGAATCTTTAAATAAAATTTGACCTCAACAAACTATGATATCTAGATTGGTTATGCATACTCACAATTATAATCAATTTTCGAAAAATTTGGTTGAATAGAAACTTTCTCTTTTCACATCTCTCTATAGTCATAGACATATGCCACTTGAATTATTTCCACTTTTTGTCTTCCATTACTCATCCTAAATACTTTTACCAAAACTTTCCAACGAATGCAAATGTCTTGCAAACATCTTTTTTTTATTCCATGGCTTCCCATTTTTTATGGTTTCATTGTTACCCATGACCCAATAGATAATGGCATCGGAACCCATTTTCCTTGATCATCAATTTTGTTGTATAATACAACTGATTTCAATTCACTCTTGGACATCGTTGAGCCATTGAATTTTTCAACATACAAATGAAATAAAGAAATTTAAGTAGTATGCTCTTCTATAAAAAAACAAAGATGAAATTGGAATATTGGAAAATGATTTTATGGGAAAAGACTTGATATGTGTGCTATTATTTTTCTAAGAGAGAGGGTTTTCTAATCTAAAAATTATGGATTGCTTTTGAAGACTAAAAAAAAATGTTTATTAGATATTTTTTCAATATTTGGTGTTTAGAACATCAATATGGAATCATTGATCATCATTGATTTGCAAAACACAATCAGTTACAGAAGAATGCAAGCCTCAGTAATTGTGATTCTTAAGTTACAAGCCTTGGAAAGACTCAAATGTTTGCTGCGAGGACGTAAAACTGAAGTGTTGTGTGTTTTAAACACAACAAATTTTAGAGGTATAAAGTTCAATCACAGTTTCAATATTCTAGGTTATGGCTTCAAAATTCGTAATTTCCAGCTACATAAATTGCAGATCTCAACAATTTTTCTATAGTTTCCAAGTTCCATGAGATTCAAGTTTTGAAGCATGTGACCTACACCATGAGACTCAAATTCATGTCATCATGAATGGTAATGTTTGAAGTTTGTAATAATTTTTTTATTGCAAAAGATTTAGACATTGCGTTGAACTCAAGTAAATAAAGAAAGGAAACTAGGGATATTTGATTTATGCAAAGAACATAATGAAATGTATGAAAATCAAGAACAAAAAATAATAATCTAGAAACTTATTAAAAACAAGCCTCAATCAACCATGAGTTAAATTTGTGAGAAGTTAAGTGAAATGAATACAAGATTGAATAACAAAAATTTCAAATGTTCTTTGCAAAGTAGTTGATTATAACAAAATTCTAATTTTCATATCATAGTTCTCATAGTTGGGAACTTAGATCTTACCTCTAGATAAGTTGGTACAATAACTCTGAAAAATCAAGCTTTGACCAAAATTTTTGTTGCATTGTATCTCATCCAATCAGAAGAGGTTCAAGAAATCCCATAAGACAAGTTCTGATCTCCATTGATTGCTTCTGCAGAGGATTTGATTTAAGTTTTCCTCTAAAGTCTCTTCCCAATACAATTGAATGCACTCTAAGAGATATGAAGATAATTTCAAGCCTTTCTTCTCCAGCAATGACCTAAGTGACAAAGAAGCCTGCACACACATCATGGTAGCACAAAAACATTACTTTCAGTCAAAGGTAGACATCAACAACAAGGTGATTTTATTCTTGAAAATGGATTAATATCCTAAACAAAAACAATTTGCTCCATTAAAACCCTCAAAAGAGTGGCCAACAACTCCATACTTCCTTCTCTAACCCATTGTTCATCCCAGTAAGTTGAGATTTAATCATGCTCTAATCCCTTGTTCGACCCTCTACATGCGTGATCCATTCACCGGTTCTATTATGTTGTCATTCCTTGAACCTGTTGCCAAAAGAACGACTTCCTCCCTATTACCAGACCTACTCAAAGCCTAAACACACAATAGTAGACCAAATCAAATTTTCCTCCCTGTTATCAAACCCAACCAAAGCCCAATGAAGCAATAGTTAGCCAAATCGTGACCTCCTCTTGTTATCAAACCCGCTCAAAGCTCGAAAATGAAGAACAGTAAACCAAATCATTGTCCCTTCCCCCTGTTGTCAAACTCACTCAAAGCTCGAAAAGGAAGAAAAGTAAACCAAATCTCCGGCCCTTCCCCCTGTTTTCAAACTCGCTCAAATCTCGAAAAAGGAACAATAAACCAAATCGACCTAACCTTTGATAGCATGATTTGACATTTGATTTTGTTTTTAATCCTTTAATATAATAAGTCAAATAAGAAATAAAAGGAATACAAAAATAAATTACTAATAAGGAAAATGGAACTTATGACATTTATTAAGAAGAAGAATGAAAAAATATGGATATTCTTGCAAGGACAGTATTGGTTTTTCCAAAAACGTATAAGAGGACAATAATATTATTTTATTAAAAGGTAGAAAATGAGATTTATTATGAGTACTTTATGTTTTTTTTTTAAAAGTACTCATAGTATTACCATGGTTAACTTTAGATTTCCATCCACCATTCAAAATGTGACAACTCACCATCTTTAAGTCAACCAATGCCAAGTCATTCCTAGGGAATGATGTCATCTTCTTAATTGTGATTGACTCTTATAAAGTGGATTTTGGTGGCGCATTTTTTGTTTTGAGGCCCTTTTTTGACCTCAAAATTACCCTAATAATGGTCATTAGATCTTATCTTCACACAAATTAACCTATCTTTATGATCAATTATTTTGTCCACCTCTTTGCTTCCATAATTTGTACTTTATTTTGTACCTCTTGTAACACCCTTGTTTCCCCCAATTTGTAATTAATCATAGAATAGGAATTACCATGCTAATCCATGAGGAAATTGTAAATGTATTATTGTTTGAGTTGCCAATAACTGACTATGGGGGTGAAGCGTTGAAAGTACTGGCCATGATATCACTAAAGGAATAATGTGAAAACCATACAAGAGGGTTCATATATCAAATAACCCCAAATCTTCATGATAAGGATGACAAACCTCCTTCAAATCCCAAGGAAAGGAAAGCAGTCAATGAAGAAATAATGGTGGTTGAATCACCAACCACCCCCCATGAATGGAAACATGGGCTGTCAGCTCGAAGTACTGCAGGGACTTGCAGACCTGAGCTTCCTTTTGACAGAAGGAACCGGATAGGTTGGCAAAAACCTTCCCAAGTAAGAGGGACACACATGGGAGAGGGTAGACACCAAATGAGGGCAAAAGCTCGCAAGGGAAACGTGTGAATATCTCTAGCAAATCACGAACAGAAGGCTATGAGCTTGATGCCGAAGAGCATCTGAGAAACCTTACCGAGGCCACAATCGAGTTAGAAAGTTTCGAGTTGCAGAAAACAGGAGCCGAACAGAATATGACACAGAGAGAGAACCCTCGAGAACTGTGAGAACTCCCTGGTGATATCATGGCTTGGCACGAGGGTGGTCAGAGTGCTAAGAATGAATGCCTCTGAGCCTATGGTCGGGTGGAAGGACGAACACCCACAGTTAGTTGGTTGGTGACAACCTGTAATAGATAAGTGATTTCTTACCCTGTGTAATTTATCTGTAACTGTGTATGAATTGGCTACACTGGGTACGTTGCAAGAATCAGGCATATTTATTAATGGATATACTATACCCCCCCCCCTTTATTTTTGTTTGATTGTATAATTAGACCAGTAAGAAAGCATATGGTTAGGATAGGTTTTATACCCGTAAAATACTTGTGTTTTATGGTGGCATAAGCCCGAGTCACGAAATGTGCATTCGTCGACCGTGGACACAGTTTCATGTACGCATGTAAAACTTCCTAATCCTTTTGAGTCCCTTGGAGGATGACGTCTTTTAAGCTCAGGATGGATAGCATTTTCAGAATGCAAGCAAGGCCCAAAACCATCAGGGCTCGCAGAGCAAGCAAAGGTCAAGGCCTTTGAGACTTTGAAATCTTCCAAGGAAAGGAAGAAAGCGTGAGCTCAGGGAGGAGCTACAGCTACCATCAGATCTCGCGTGGATAGCCGATATCCATCGGATCCAGGAGAAGATGCATAAGGTTTAAGCCTCGCATACGCAAAGGTGAGGACTCGTCAAAGTCCCGAAAAGATCAGGACCGTCCAGTTTAGAGGACACATGGCAGAGATCTGAACTCATCGAGGTTTCAGATACCGGAAGGTTGAAGGACTAAAATTGTGGAGTCGCTGCATCATGAACTCTCGGTTCAAGAAATCCCGATATAGGAGTGGAGCCATCAGATTTCAATATTTCAGCTATTCGGAGTTCAGGATATAGAGGAGGTTGTGGTCTTGGTACTGAGAGTTTCAAACTCCTGGTACGCGAAACAACGAAAGCATCGGGACCGTCCATCTCAAAGGAAACGTGGTAGAAATATGAACCTGTCGAGGTTTCAAATACTGGGAGGTTGAAGGACCAAGAGTTTGGTCATGGAGGATATGTGAAATCGCAAATCCCAAAGTCCCAAAAAGGTGCACACAGTGGAGGTTTCGGGGAAATCCCCGAAAGTAGATTTCGGTAATTCGATTACCGAGAAAACAAGAGGTAAGGGTTCTGAACTCATGACCCATAAAACCCAGAAGGAATCTGATCCATTAGATCTAGAGATAGGTGCACGAAATAAGTCCTGAAATCACTTCAATTGTTGGATCGTTGGAGGACAGGCGGCGAACATCCGGAAGCCACCGGGGTTTTGAAACTTAGGCGTATAAGGGTGGTGAAGAACGAGGATTCACAATCACCAAAATCATGAGGTTTATTCTGGATCGTTGGATCCAGGGAGACACATGGCAGAGATCTAACCCATCAGCATTTCATCACCTGAGATACCCAAGGGTAAGTTTCCTTGTCTTTGCACGTCACGAAATCCCGACTTGTGAAACCCTGAACTTGTGAAACCCCGAAGTGAGTTTAGAGGATATATATGAGCTTCAAAGTTTCGTCTCCTGGATATATTAGGTGTGAGATCTCTTGTCATCGCACATCGTGAAATCCCAGTACGCAAAGTTATGGTGAGTGAAATCCCGAAGCGGCTTGGTGTGAATAGGATTTTGGGTTTCAGGGTTTGAAGAGTCGAAGAACTCAACTCGCCTGCATTTCAAACTCCCGGTTTTCGAAGTCCTGAAATGCGGAAGGTGCCCGTTGGCTTAGCCTGGGGTCACAACCGAAGGACACATGGAATTTAATCCTACACTTGGTGCGTGAATTGTACACGATGGATTTTTGACGAAAGAACCAGTGATTTGGTTTGGTGAAGGTCCCAATTGGAAGACCTAGCCTACGCTAGAACCTCGTAGGAATTTGGAAACTCTGTCCCTCGATGATGAAGAAGAAAGAAAAAGCTGAAAAATTTATCATGCCATAGTGGGTATGTTACAAATTGGTATCAGAGCATGGTTACAACACTTGGCCTTCTTGGGCTCATGTATGAGCCACATAAGGAGATGTTGTTATCTGCATTTACTCCTTGAGAAGAAGGGCTACAGATTGAACCTGTGATTTTGGGATTTCTTGTTGAATTCCAGCAAAGGAATTATATTGTTCCTTTTTCAAAATGATAACTACTCTTATAGGAGTAGGAATGCACTGATCAATATTACTGATAAGTCCTGAGTGTGAATAACAGAGGTGGAATAAATTGTGCTATGAAGCTGCACTAGCCAGAAAAGGGACATGAACTGAGTTGTTCTATTATAGTGTGACGATGGATACCTACTAAAGCAGGTAGAGTCTCTTGCAATTGAGATGGCTGGTTAGGTAAGAATTAAGATCCAAATTAATAACTCCTTCATGATTTGGGAAATCTAGTAAGGACTGGTAGGATCCTTAGGAAGTTATGATTATTGCGTTATTAAAAAACTAAACTCTAAGCCTATAACTCCTCACAATTGAGAGGATTGATGAGAATATGTAGGGTCAGATTACCTGACCTATAATGTTTATGATCGACAACAAGGATAATCTGTTTGAGCAAGATTAAGAGGTTTCCTTTGGGACTATTGCTAATTCCCAAGAGTGACACTTATTGGTTGTTCCCATAAAGAGAGGGTGATATCCATATGAGTTATGACTATGAGATTAGTCCTGTAAGTAACTTAAAAGCTCAAAAGAGATAGCGGGAGAAATCCTTCAGAAAAGAGTTTTGAAGATTGGATAGGATTGGGAGTCAAGATCCATTCAGAAAGAACTTAAATGTTTCAGGTTGCTTGATCTCGGAGAAGTAGCGCACTGGTTAGTTGCGAGGAGATACCGGAATTTCGTAAAACCAAAGGACTTGGGATAAGCAATGAGAAATTCGCGAAAATATCATAGCCCTTGATCAAGGAACGATCTGGACCATTGATCGTACAGAGAGAATTTCACAATTTCAAATACCAGGATTCCGAGAGGTAAGAGTTCGAGAGACTAGAGGTCCCGGGCCATGAAGTCCCAAAAGTGTCGAGACCATTCATTGCTAGAGGAAAAGTGGTGGAGGATTGAGGTTTCAGGAAAAATTTTGAAGGGAGCCATTTCAACACTCCTGGTATCGGGGATGCAAAGGGCAAGAGTTCGAAACTCTTAACCCCCCCCAAAAAAAAACGTCGAAAAAGGATCAAGGTTGTAGGATGTGGATTGGATCGTGGTCGTTGATCTCTCAATAGAGGCACACCAGTATTTCGGGTACCGGGAAGTCAAAGGAGAAAGGACCAGGCAACCCTTGCATCACGGGATCGTGAAACATGAAATCCTGAAGGCACTGAAGGGACACAATAGGAAGCCGACATTTCATCTTACAGGAATTCGACATTCATAAGTCTTGGAGACGAGGACTCCAGAATCTCGGGGATGAAAACCCCAAAGTCACAACAATGTGACATAAAGAGGAGTGGGGTTGTGGTCATATCGGGATATCGGGAATCGATATTTCAGAAATCCTGCAGATGGAAAGTTGGAATGCTTGACATCGGGAGTTTCGAAGTCGTGAAACGCGACGAGCCGGGGAGACACCTCCTTGGAGGAGAAAGCCAGGGATCATCATTTCGGCATTTCGGAGGTCGGCATTTCGGCCTATCGGGTTTCAGGGAATTGAGGAACAAGAGTTCCTTGCAATAGAAATCCTGAAATCGTGAAATGTGAAGCACCTTTTAGTTCGTATCGTGGTCACCGTCGGTGGTCACGTGAGGAGAAGGCGTGAACTAGTATGATGAATACTTAGCTGTGTTCAATCGTACTTGAGTGCATGAGGTTAATGCATTGTGAAACTTCATAATAGGAAGCCTGATATTAATACCGGTAAGGTATGAATGATATTAAACATGCAAGTAATGCACATGTATGATGTAAAAGTATAAGTATACTAGAGGTCCAATATGATTTCCTTGATAAGTGAAACGTGAGGCAAGAATTACACTTGCCAAAATTGAATGAATACCATGGATAAATGGTTGACTCCGTTCTGAAGAGTCACGAAGGTTCCGTCTTGAATGATAGATTAAGGGGAATGTACTCCATTCCCCCAAGAAAAGCCAGTGCAATTAAATGAAAGAGTAAATGAGTGAGGATGATCTAATGTCATGGTAAGAGACAAATGTTTATGCCTTTGAAGATCACATGAGAAGGATTGTGAACAATCCTTAGATGACTGATTTAAAAAAAATGGAAATGTATGTAGGCTATGAAATATACCTATGATAGCTACATATAGGCTTAGGATTATGAAAGTGGTTAAGTACATCATAGATGTAAGTTAACAAAGATGCATGTTTATATTCCTTAAGGGGAATATTTGGTAGACCACTAAAAGGCTGACTTAAGGTTAAGGCCATCACAAGTGGTGATGGATCTACAAAAAGGAAGTTGCATGCTGAAGGAGTTCCCGGTGGAGGAACTGTATAAGGTCTTTGTCAGAAGAACAGAGTCACAACCTTGATAATTGTTGAAGGTTGGCCAATGGGCTGCAAGTCCTGTCCATGTATAAGAATCCTGGATTACATTTTGAAAGAATCATGTAAGTAATAGAAGATTAATAACCAAATATTGACCATTCTGATAACAGAATGGAAGAGTGTAGGATGCACATGTTCATGATTCATTGTGAGCAAAGAGTTTCTACTAAAGCATGTTGAAGTATCCTAAGAGTTAGGATGAGCCTAACCCAGGGCTGCTAAGAAAAAGAGCAGTTGTGGAAACCAATATGGTTGGTAAGAGGCCAGTAAACCCCTAAGTATGATTGAATGAATAAATGGGTACGTTTAACTGATACGGCTTGGTTGAAGTTGTGGTTAGGAGAGGCAGTGATACCTTAGAGATAACTTGACTGGGCTGAAAAGTTCCAGGTGATGTAGAAAGAATTGGAAAAAGGGGAGAGCCCTCAATTCTTCCCTTGCTGTGCATTACGTTCTATGGGATGAGAAAGCTAGTACATTGATGAACGCAAATGATTTGACACCATAATAATGATGGTTGTAATGTTGTGAAAGAAATTGAGAACTGTTGTGTTACACTCATGAAAAACATTAAGGATAATGTGATGAAGTGCACATAGATATGCCAAACATGCCAAAAAATGTTTTTATTAATTAAACGTTATGATATTTGCATTTTAATTTACATGACGATTAATGTGCCTATGATGTATGTCATGTGTAGAAAGGAATAATATTGGAATTGTTGAGGAAGACATTTGCCAATAATGAATAACCTCAAGAAGAGAGTGACCATGGAAAGGCTGCGGTTGAAAGGTTGTTGACAAGACTGTGAAAGTACTGCTAAAGCACTACTGATAAGGTAGAGAACAAAGAAAGGGTGCTAGCAGCCAAGAACTGGTATAAAGATATTTGTGCCTGTGTGGCACAGGGTATGAAGGGATTTTGTAATAACCCCTTCCGAAATATTTTATTGTTGCATGTTATACCTGTAAATTCTAACCTTGTACAATATCTACTGCAAACTGATATTTAGAAAAGAACAAAAACGATACAATGGAAAATACAAACATTACACAGAGATTTTTCACCTGGAAACCCAAACCGGGAAAACCAGCATATATTATATTCATACATTGTTTTACATTGTTTACAATACAATATACATATAGGAGCCAGTGGCATC
>WSFP011594251.1:0-10099 GCA_009831015.1 Picea engelmannii
GGATTGATGACCTTCTGGACCAACTCAAGGGGGTGAAATATTTCAGCAAGATTGACTTGAAGTTAGGGTATCACCAGGTACCAATCGAACCCTCTGATGTGTGGAAGACTGCCTTCAAATACAAGGACGGCCTTTTCGAATGGTTGGTCATGCCATTCGGGTTGAAAAATGCCCATGCAACCTTCATGAGGCTAATGGACGACATCCTATGACTGTCACACACCCACTACAACATAATAAAATTTTTGTTTTTCCTCAAGGGACAGAATCCCCGAAGTCCTATGGGGGCCTAGCATAGGCTAGTTCTTCCCTGTTTACCTCCCTGTGGTCGTGGGTTAGGACCACCGGCCAAACAAAATAGGTGCCTTTTCGTGTTTTGCAGCTCAGCGATATGAGTGAGTCCAATATTAAAGGTAAAATGGCGAGGGGAATCTGAAATGAAACCCTAGCCGTAGATCTGGGCGTGCATATTTTGGCCGTCCAGAGCTACCCATCGCTTAATGACAAGGCACTAGCTCCCTTTCTTTAGTCCCTATCTCGATAGGACTGCATACTTACCTAAAAGGCAAGTGCCTTTCACAAATCACGACCTCGCGAGTCGAGAGTCGAAGACCCTCGAATTTTCTTCACCAATCACCGATACCCGAGATTCTAATATGGTATGGCCCCTCCTTATTAGCGTTCTCCACTCGTGACCACTGGCTAGGGCTAACTACTAGCCTTGCTCATAACTCACAAGTTCACGAGTGGAAAGGTTGAACCTCTGGTCCCTTCTTTTACAAATCCTCGAGACGCGAAAGTCAGAGAAGGTTTGACTCCTTCTGGGCTTCTCGGGACTCGCAACTTCACGACTTGAGTTGTTGGGCCTTTGTGCCCCTTTCTTACAAGAACCTGAAGTACAAGAAGTCAACAGGATGTTGACTCCCATTTCAAATGACACGTGTCCACCACCTATCACCACTTCTCCCACTCTCTCTGGGCATCTTATCGTTACACCACCTGTCAACCACGTGGGTCCCACCAAGTGGACATACCACATGTTGCACAAGCTCTCACAACTCGCAAGATTAGGGCTTCTATAGTCGAAACTGATTCCCTTCAACCTCCGAGACCCCGATATGCGATATGGTGAGGAGGTCCTGACTTAATGGTTTCTCCTACTTCTTGCTATTCGGGAATTCACGACTCCAAGGGTTTGGTCTTCCACCTTCAAACTCACGAACCTCTGATATGCGAAATGGTCAAATCCCACGGCTATCCTTCCTCTTTGATCAACGCCCCAGATCACATGTCGATCTCGCGACTCGAGACTTCGTGACTCCAAGAGTCGGGTCTTCCACCTTCAAACTTACGAACCCTCGATACGCGAAATGGTCAGATCTCTGCCACCTGTCCTCTTTGATCAATGGCCCAGATCACATCGTGATCTCGTGACTCGGGACTTCTTGACTCCAAGAGTCGGTCTTCCACCTTCAAACTTACGAACCCTTGATACGCGAAATGGTCAGATCTTTTCCACCTGTCCTCTTTGATCAATGGCCCAGATCACATCGCGATCTTGTGACTCCAAGAGTCAGCTCTTCCACCTTCAAACTTACGAACCCCTGATACACGAAATGGTCAAATCTCTGCCACCTGTCCTCTTTGATCAATGACCCAGATCACATCGTGATCTCATGACTCGGGACTTCGTGACTCCAAGAGTCGGGTCTTCCACCTTCAAACTTACGAACCCCCGATACGTGAAATGGTTAGATCTCTGCCGCCTGTCCTCTTTGATCAATGGCCCAGATCAAATCACGATCTCGTGACTTGGGACTTCATGACTCCAAGAGTTGGGTCTTCCACCTTCAAACTTACGAACCCCCGATACGTGAAATGGTTGGATCTCCCTATCCCTTCTAATCTTGAATCACGAGGTTCAAACTCTCGGAGCTTCAGGCTCCCATGACCCTGAGACCTTAGAAGGATACTCTTTCTTGCATAAGGGTTCCAGACCTGGATTGCATGAACTCTTAGATGGTTCTCGGGAAATTATCCCTGATCTTAATCGAGTCTCTGATAAGGTTCAGTACGGTTACAAGGTTTATGGGGTAATTCTCAGAAAAGAGTACTCTCAAGGGGTCTTCCCAGAATATTACGGGAAACTAGGCAAATAAGATGATTCTTGGTGGAGAGAACTCATGTCCCAGACTTAATCATTTGTGCAGAAAACGACCATGGCATGCAAGCATACACAGGAATCCATTCTATCAAATCAAATGTTAGGTAAACACTTATGGTCAGAACTATTTACAAGCACATAAAACTGAACATGCGATTATGGCATTAACTTCAAATAACACTTATCAGAAATAACACCAGAGGTGATGCAACTACTGAGAGGGGTGCTCTTTTCCACCCAACCGTAGGCTCAGTGACTCTGATAGGATTTAAGACTAGCTACCTCCAAGCTGAGACCGCGATGCTGCGAGATTGCATCTTGGTTTGCCAGTGACCGAGAACGAGGGTTACTCTCCCCCTTCTCTTCTATCACTCACTTTGCATATCTCCAGAGTTTCCTCCTTTCCTCGTGTCTCTCCTCTACGCTTCTTCCTCATGCAATTTCCCCTTGCGAGGTTGTGTGTGGCACGATTTCCCTCGTGGTGGTCAGGCCTGAGGCTCCTACAGATGGGCAGTTCACTTCCCCCATTCCTCATTAATTCTTGATAAATTTCGTGTCTCTGTCAGACATCATCTCTTTCATCATACCATGCAGTCTGAATATCTCCTTCATGAATACCTGGGCGATATCGATTGCCTTGCAGGTCGAATTGATAGGGATGAAGTGAGTAGACTTGCTCAATTTATCCACCACCACCATAATGGCGTCATTCTGTTTGGTTGAGGTTGGTAATCCAGTAATGAAATCCATGGAGATGGTTTCCCAATTCCACTCTGGGATTGGTAAAGGTTGCAATAATACTGCTGGGTGTCGATGTTCTGTTTTAACCTGTTGGCACTCTATACATTTGGCTAGGTACTCAGCTATGTCTTTCTTTAATCCAGGCCAATAAAATTGTTTCCTGGTGGCAATGATCATTTTCTGGTATCTTGGATGACCTGAGTAGGGTCTTTTATGTAGTTCATCCATAATGAACCTCTTCAAGTCGTCACAATCTGGAATATGAAATTTACATCTGTAAGTGAGCAGACCTCGTTCGGTCTTCTGGTAGCCTTCATATTTTACTCCAGCGTGTTCTTGTTGTAGGTACATGGTCACAGTCTAGATGAAGGGATCTATTTCTTGTGCATTTCTGATTCTTTCCTTGACATCTGTCTCACAGGTGCTCACCGCTGCCAGGTGAATTGTTTTCATACTTTTTCTAAGGGCATCGGCCACCCTATTTTCCTTTCCTTTAATGTGTTTGATCTCAAAATCAAACTCGCTAAGGAGGGCCATCCACCTATCTTGTCTAGCATTGAGCTTTGGTTGATCAAACAGGTATCACAATCCACAGTGATCTATCATAATTACAAATTTTCTCCCCAGGAGGTAATGCCTCCACATTTTCAAGGCATGCACTATGGCAGCCAACTCTAGATCATGGGTCACATAGTTGACTTCATGCTCATTCAATTTTTCGTGCTCATTCAATTTTCAGGATTCATAGTAGATCACGCTTCCTCCCTGCATAAGGACTCCTCCGAGCCCTTCCTTACAGGCATCTGTGCACATGAGGAAATCAGCTTCTGGATCAGTGATTTTCAACATGGGTGCATGGGTTAGTAGATGTTTTAGGGTTTGAAATCTTTCTTCACATTTCTGTGTCCACAGGAATGTCGTCCCCTTCTTCTAGAGGGCAATGATTGGACAACCAATCTTGGAGAATCCTTTTATAAATCTCCTATAGTATCCTACAAATCCCATAAAGGATATGATGTCCAAAACATCCTTTGGGGTAGGCCATTCCATGATAGACCTGATTTTGTCAGGGTCTACCACTACTCCTTCTTGGGAGAGAACATGGCCTAAGTAATGTATTTACTTCTAGAAGAATTCACATTTGTTGAATTTGGCATAGAGCTGATGTTCTCTTAGCACTTGCAGCACAAGTGTAAGATGCTCTTCATGCTCTTTTATATTCTTGGAGTAAAATAATATATCGTCAATAAAAACAAGTACAAATTTGTCCAAGAATTTGCTGAGTACATTGTTCATCAAGCACATAAAAGTGATAGGGGCATTGGTCAACCCAAATGGCGCCACCACAAACTCATAATGACTATACCTCGTTCGGAAGGCAGTTTTATGGATATCTTCACCCTTGATTCGAACTTGATGGTATCCCGACCTTAAATCAATCTTTGAGAAAATAGATGCACCCCCCAATTGATCAAACTAGTCATCGATCCTGGGCAAGGGGTACTTGTTATTTATGGTTACCTTATTGAGTTGTCTATAATCTATACACAATATAAGGGTACCATCCTTATTTTTCATGAACAGGACTGGTTCTCTCCATGGAGACACAATGGGTCAAATATAGCCTTTATCCATCATTTCTTTTAATTGCATCTTGAGTTCAACTAACTCGGGTGTGCTCATCTGGTAGGGTGTCCTAGACACTATCACCACTCCCGGTGCAAGTTCTATCGAGAAGTATATGTCTCTTCTCAGAGGTAAACACGGTACCTCTTTTGGAAAAACATCTCTGTATTCTCTCAGGATAGGGTGATTGTTAGGGATTGGTTTATCACCTTCGAGTATTTTCAACACCTATATTGCATATAGGGTACATCCCTTTCGGAAATACTTCCTCATTTTCAGAGATGATATTTGTCTCACCGAGACAGGTTTTCGGATCCCTTGAAGGGTTATCTTTTTCCCTTATTTACTTACACATTCTAAGGTTTTGTGGCAACAGTCCAATCTAGCTTTATGGGCAGCTAGCCAATCCATACCAATCAACAGATCATATGATCTCAGGGGTAATATGTTAAGGGTTGCTTGTGTGGGGAATTTACCCAACATTAATTGGCAGGCTGGTATGACTTTTGCTATCCTCCTTTTGGTGCCAGTGGCTAACTATACAAACCATGGCTTGGTATATTTTGTGGTTGTAGTTTACACTTATCAACAACTTTAGGGGCTATATAACTCAAATTTGATCTAGGGTCAAATAAAAAAGACACTAAATGATTGGAAATCATACCTTCTATTTCCACTACCGAAGCTTGGTGGTCGGCTTGGTTATTATCCAAGGCTGCATAAATTTTTGGCACACTCTTGGCCACATCATTGACAGTAGTAGCTTCCTATATGTTATAAATTATCCAACTATTCTGTTGTCGGTGTGGGCAGTCTCTCAGGAGATGTTCTTCTCCGCAACCCCAACATTTCAAAGGTTCTCTCTTTGGGTTATCAGTCTTCACTGATATGGGTCTAGAAGTCTTATTTCCTCTCAAGGAGGGAAAATTCTACTGGTGCATACTCCAGGCTGGAAAGTTCATTCTTGGGTTCTTCTTGTAGTTCTTAAATCCTGGGGATTTAATTCTCCTTTTCTGAAATCTTGAACTATTCTTCTGTTTCCATCCTTCGTGAGGTTCTACTCGATGCCCAAACTATTCATGACAATTGGTTTCCTTTTGAATAGTGTCTTCTAGAGTCTTTGGCTCATCAAATTCAATTCTATTCGGATAGTCCTTAGGTAATACACTGATGAAGCATTTCACCTTTGCCTTTTCCACCTTGATATAGGGTACATACCTCAACAAATCGAGGAATTTGTTGACATATTCTTCTATAGTAAGTTGACCCAGTTTGAGTTCATAAAACTCTTTAGTCTTTTTGTCAAAATATTTTTCCGACAGATACTTCTTCCGGAAGTATTTCTCAAACCGTTCCCAAGACAGGTCCTCTTCGCAAACCCCTTTCATATTCTTAAGGTCTTTCCACAAAATGGAAGCCTTTCCATTCAAGTTGAAGGTGGCCACTCAGGCCTTCATATTTTCTGAAAAGTCATGGACTCTGAAATACTTATTTAGTCCAAGCAGCCAGGCCTCTGCTTCCTCTCCCTTATTTATTTCACCGTTGAAGGAGGGTGGTTTGGCCTTTCTTAATTCTTCAAATTTTTTACCTTTGGAAGGTTTTTTCTTCTTCTGTTTCTTTCAGAAATAGGAATTGGTTCTGCTACTAGAAGATCCTTCTGAATCGCCAGCTTCCTTCTCAGAGGAATCACTCGGCACTGGTCCTTTATCTCTGGGGTGGACCTTTTTCAAGGTGCTCCTCTCAGTGTGGCCACTGATATGACCATGTTTCTGAGTTTCAGGTTCATGTTGCATTTGTCTTTGTAGATCGGATAAAATTTGTAGTAATAATGCGTTAATCTTTGTTTGCTTTTCTTGTTCTTTCATCATCCTTTCATTGTCAGCCTTGCAGCTTTGTAATTCGACCATGAGACTCCTCACAGTCTCGACTAGATCTGGAGGGGTCCCTACTACCCTCTTTTCGTCAAACTCTTCATCTCTATTGTGGCAGCCTTCTCCCACTTCATGGTGAGTCACCATACTATGTGTTGATATTTTCTTGCGGTTGATCTTACGCTTGTGTGAAAAAGGAAAAACGTTGGTTGTTAGTCAATATTTATATTTATTTACAACCAGTACAAAATTTATAGTTTCACATGTACAGACACACAATAGGGGTTTTTCATTCTTAACTTCATCTTTTGATTAGGAAAGTTAAGACAGGGGGTTACTCTTTTTAAGAGTGTTTCGAACGGAGCTTCTGCGCAACTCATTCATGAGCCCAAGCAGGCCAAGTGTTGTAACTATGCTCTGATACCAATTTGTCACACACCCACTACGACATAATAAAATTTCTGCTTTTCTTGAAGGGACAAAATCCCTGAAGTCCTATGGGGGCCTAGCGCAGGCTAGTTCTTCCCTGTTTACCTCCCTGTGGTCGTGGGTTAGGACCACCGGCCAAACAAACCAGGCGCCTTTTCATGTTTTGTGACTCAGCGATACGAGTGAGTCCAATCTTAAAGGTAACATGGCGAGAGGGATCCAGAATGAAACCCTGGCCATAGATCTGGGCACGCAGATTCTGTCCATCCAGAGCTACCCGTCGTTTAACGACAAGGCACTAGCTCCCTTTCTTTAGTCCCTATCTCGATAGGATCGCATACGTGCCTAAAAGGCAAGCACCTTTCACAACTCACGACCTCGCGAGTCGGGAGTCAAAGACCCTCGAATTTTCTTCACCAATTGTCGATACCCGAGATTCCGATATGGTATGGCCCCTCCTTATTAGCATTCTCCACTTGTGACCACCGGCTAGGACTAACTACTAGCCTTACTCGCAACTCACAAGTTCACGAGTGGAAAGGTTGAACCTCTGGGCCCTTCTTTTACAAATCCCCGAGACACAAAAGTCAGAGAAGGTTTGACTCCTTTTGGGCTTCTCGGGACTCGAAACTTCATGGCTTGAGTTGTTGGGCCTTTGCGCCCCTTTCTACAAGAACCCGAAGTAAGAGAAGTCAACAAGATGTTGACTCCCATTACAAATGACACATGTCCACCACATGTCACCACTTCTCCTACTCTCTCTGGGCATCTTATCATTACACCACCTGTCAACCACGTGGGTCCCACCAAGCAAATGTGCCACATGTTGCACAAGCTCTCGCAACTTGCAAGCTTGGGGCTTCTACAGTCGAAAATGATTCCCTTCAACCTCCAAGACCCCGATATGCGATATGGCAAGGAGGTCCTGACTCAATGGTTGCTCCTACTTCTTGCTATTCAGGACTTCGTGACTCCAAGGGTTTGGTCTTCCACCTCCAAACTCATGAACCCCCGATACGCAAAATGGTCAGATCCCACAGCTATCCTTCCTCTTTGATCAATAGCCCAGATCACATGGCGATCTCATGACTTGGGACTTTGTGATTCCAAGAGTCAGGTCTTCCACCTTCAAACTTACGAACCCCCGATACGCGAAATGGTCAGATCTATGCCACTTGTCCTCTTTGATCAATGGCCCAGATCACATCGTGATCTCATGACTCAGGACTTCGTGACTCCAAGAGTCGAGTCTTCCACCTTCAAACTTACAAACCCCCGATACACGAAATGGTCAGATCTCTTCCACCTATCCTCTTTAATCAACGGCCCAGATCACATCGCGATCTCATGATTCGAGACTTCATGACTCCAAGAGTCTGGTCTTCCACCTTCAAACTTATGAACCCTCGATACACGAAATGGTCAAATCTCTGCCACCTGTCGTCTTTGATCAATGGCTCAGATCACATCGCAATATCGTGACTCGAGATTTTGTGACTCCAAGAGTTAGGTCTTCCACCTTCAAACTTACGAACCCCCCATACGTGAAATGGTCAGATCTCTGCCACCTGTCCTCTTTGATCAACAGTGCAGATCACATCGTGATCTTGTGACTCGGGACTTCATGACTTCAAGAGTCGGGTCTTCCACCTTCAAACTTACGAACCCCCGATAAGCAAAATGGTCGGATCTCTCTATCCCTTTTGATCTTGAATCATGAGGTTCAAACTCTCGGAGATTTAGGCTCCCATGACCCTGAGACCTTACAAGACTACTCTTTCTTGCATAAGGGTTCCAGACCCAGATTGCATGAACTCCCAGATGGTTCTCAGGAAATTATCCCTGATCTTAATCAAGTCTCTGATAAGGTTCAATACAGTTACAAGGTTTATGGGGTAATTCTCGGAAAAGAGTAATCTCAAGGGATCTTCCCAGAATATTATGAGAAACTAGGCAAATAAGATGATTCTCGGTGGAGCGAACTCATGTCCCAGACTTAATAATTTGTGCAGAAAACAACCATGGCATGTAATCATACACATGCATCCATTATATCAAATCAAACGTTAGGTAAACACTTCTATTCATAACTATTTACAAGCACATAAAATTGAACATGTGATTATGGCATTAACTTCAAATAACACTTATCAGAAATAACACTAGAGGTGATGCAACTGCTAAGAGGGGTGCTCTTTTCCACCCAACCATAGGCTCAGTGACTCTGATAGGATTTACCACTAGCCACCCCGAGTTGAGACCATGATGTTTCGATATTGCGTCTTGGTTTTCCAGTGACCGAGAACGAGGGTTACTCTCCCCCTTCTCTACTATCACTCACTCTGCATATCTCCAGAGTTTCCTCCTTTCCTCGCGTCTCTCCTCTACACTTCTTCCTCACGCAATTTCCCCTTGTGAGGTTGCGTGTGGCATGATTTCCCTTACGGTGGTCAGGCCCGAGGCTCCTATGGATGGGCAGTTCACTTTCCCCATCCCTCATTAATTCCTGAGGAGCCATCTACCTACCAACCTGGGAGTAATTTATTTCGGGCCAGCAAGCTGCTCTTGGTTCTTCAGGCCAGTGAAGTCCAAATACGGTATTGGTTTCAGTGGAATTTAACACCACCTTTCCAGGTGCCTTCCACCACCTTTCGTCAACCATCATGGTCTCCTTTTTAGCATATCCTCTCTCAGTAGTCCTGCAATATATATATATATATATATATATATATTCATAATATTATTTACATTCATCGACCTTTTTCACAAGGTCCATTCACATCACACATTCACATTTTTGAGTTTGCCACAGTTCTTGGCCAGTATAGTTATTTTTACAAATTGGGGGAAGTAGGGTGTTACAATGGCCATTCACCAACTCATTTGTAGTGGTGTACTTGGATGACATTCTAATCTTCAGCCAGACTTGGGAAGAGCACCTCCACCACATCCGACAGGTCCTCCAAACACTGTGACAACACAAGTTGTGTGCCAATTTGGAGAAATACACTTTTGGCATGACCCAGGTTTAGTATCTGGGATACATTATTGATGAGCAGGGGGTGCATGTGGATCCAGCAAAGATCCAAGTCATTCGATATTGGCCAGCCCCAACCACCCTAATAGAGCTCTATAGCTTTTTAGGTCTTTCCAATTTCTACCGTAGGTTTGTGTTGGGATTCTCTTATATCACTTGGCCCTTGAGTCAAGTCACCAAGGGAGGAGCTAAAGAAAAATTCTTTTGGTCTAAATCTAAACAGAAGGTGTT
>WSFP011594252.1:0-10099 GCA_009831015.1 Picea engelmannii
CCCTAATTCATGAATAAATTTGAGTAAGATTCATACCCAAGAATGTAAACCAGTAGCACACAAAATAAATTTATTGTTACATAGGTTTAAGTGACATTTATTTGGAATAAAATGGTTGAAATTATACATTTGCAAAAGCATCCGTGGTGAAATTGGATGAAATTGGGGAAAAAGCCACAAATTCATACAGCTAAATAATGGTAAATTAAAAGTGAAAGAGTCAAATTTCAAAAACATAGGACCAATTATATGTATATGTATTAAATAGGTTGTACTAAGATTAATTATAGATTTCTAATGGTGGTTGAAGAAGAAGAATCTGAAATTATGTATTTTGAGCATTTTCGAAATTTTCGAAAATAGGTGAAATTGGAAAAATTGGAAAGGTTTTTGTATCGTGGAATTTGTCTTGATGTGGATGGTTCAAGTTAGATGACGTGTAATGATGGTGAAATTTAATTCCATGGCTTCATGTACATGGTTCTAGTGTAAAGTGAAATTTTCCATGAGAACTGGTGCCATAGAGGCAGTGTTATCCTACCCAGTGAAACCCCAAGCATAGGACATGCATCAACCCTGCTATGATTTCAGGGGGTTGAGTTGGGTTAAAATAACCCAAGGGAGGGAGGGACAAAATGAATGGTTATGTTACATGTTGCCTCATCCCTAACCATGGTTATATATTTCAACCCCTCCCTATGGTTTTAACGTTCAGTGGGGCAGGAGGTGCCAAAATATAACGTGGATCATCAATCCCTGCCATCGACCATCAAATGATGACCGTTGGATTCCACCAATGTGGAGCTTCTCATGTTGAGGTGTATGAGTGTGGGATGGGGCAATTTCATATCTGCAACCAAATAGGTAGGTGTCTCTATTGCATCCAAGGGTCAATGGGACCCAGATTATAAAATTAAGTGTGCGCCAATAAAGGGGGAAAGAGAAAGAATAAGAGGTAACAGGTCAACGAGGTGGGGCCAAGTGTGCAAGGGAGATAAAATGGAATCCTTAGAGGGGTCATAGGTGGAATTGGGTGCCACTTTATCATCCTCTTCAACATAAGGTGGCTAAAATTGGAAAAAATTAATATAAATGTATGGAAAATTTCGATGTTTTCTAGGTCATCTTTTTGCAGGGAATTTTTATGCACATAATAATGTTTTTAGCTACTCAAAAAACATGAGAATAAAGTGTACCAAGGTAAACTATGTATTTTCAACTCAAATTAAAGAGATTGGAGAGATATTTCTAGTGGCGTAAACCATTCGTGAAACAAATCTTTTATGAGGAAGATACATGTCAAATAGTGAAGGGTAAATTTTAAGACTCAACTAACTTCTTAGGGCCATAACTCCTACTCAGGAATCAAATTAAGGCAGAAGAAAATTATATGGAGAGATATTGAGTGAGAGAACTTATTAATGGTTCTAAATTAGAAATATAGGCATATAAAATGCATAGGACTTGGTTGATGTAGAAGGTACATGTATGATCTGAAAATGATATTTTAAGGACTTGGTTGAGTTTTAAGCATGTGTTAAATTACAATTCAAAAAATTAAATTAGGAAGGAGATTTTAATGAAATGATGTTTCAACCATCATAAAGAATACATAACATAAAATAAACATTAATAACAACAAACCATAATGCCAAGATTGTTAACGGAGTTCAACAAAGTTGCCTAAATATTCAAACATTTGCCTGAATGGGGGAGTCTTTATTATTAATATTCAATGTTGAAAAATTACATCAAAAGTATCTCAAATGGATTACAAAATCATATGTTTTTTTCTTGCTTGACCTCAATAATCCAAAACAACTAATGACACTGAAAAAGGTTGAGCGTCGCTCCCAGAAACGACCTCCAAAGTTTGCTTTTTCAATGGCTTCCCTGTATAAAAATGGCTTAAGCTTCCAAATTCTTTAGAATTATGATAATATGAACCTTATTAGATTGTTGAAATCCTTTTATTTATATATAAATTGAGTTAGGGATCATGTCCCAACTTCCTCCCAATATCCTACCTAAATAAGGGCTCGAGATCCTCAATTTTGCGCAAAAATCTAATAAAATCAGCTGAATAATACAAAACAAATCCATATAATAAAGTTGTTAACCCACATTGGGAAAAATTAGGTGCACATGCCCCTTTATCCTTTTCCCTTATTCATATGGGAAGGACCATGTGGCCATGTTTAGGGTCTCACCATTGTCCTCCACCTTGACTCATGGTCTAGCGCCCTCTGTTCGTGTGGCTAGCCCCCTGCTGATCGAGGCTTATCCAAAAAATTGCACACACTAACCACTTAAATAATATCGATGTCATATTGTTAAACAAGTGGCATGTGTGCCCGAGTGGCTATAGCATTTGGTGTAGTCTGTTGGCGTGACCAGGGGTTAGGGGTTCCATCCCCACGAAGTGAAACAACCTTTTGGACCAACCAACCTTAGCCAAATCTGGGGTGCCACGTGTTTCCCTATGATTGGGCCATGTGTCACCTTTGTATTAGCCTATACAATCCAGTCATTGCAAAATCACACTACCAAGTCATCTGCCTAGTTAGATATAAAGTCAATGCATGCACCACGTGTTTTCATGTCATCCTACCACATCATTGTCATATCTGCCATGTGTCATACTACCAATGGTGCCACATCTTATGTATACAACCACATTTCATGACCAGATCCTTCCATTTGTCTCCCTGTCAGTGTTCGTACAACCATGTGCCACTTCCTTACAGGTCCAACTCATCCTTGAAAACACCAAAAATGACTTCCATGTGGCACACCCTAGTGTGACCACGTGCCCCTATTGATGTCATTATGATGTCACCTGCCACATCACACTAACATATTTTTTATTTCAGCAATACAGCCTATTGACTGTTGACTTTTTTACTGTTTTGCCTATTTGGAAAAATGATCAGAACGCGATAAATTTTGCATATGGTGTCCATTTTTGGAAAAAATATATATATGGTTAGAATTGGTGCGATGAGCTTGACGCAATGGCACTGGTTTTTTACGATTCTGATAAATTTGATTTTTAGGCCTTCCTGGATCCATTTTGGATCATTCCTCCCCACTAAGACCTTTTGGTCCTCCAAAAGGCTATTCACTAGACATCAAGTGTGGGATAGGCCTCCCCACTTGTCCTTTGTCTTTAAAATATGTCATGTGCACCTGTTGCATTATAATCAATTTCATAATAACCATGACAACTGAAACCATATTGTTATCCATTTGAACTCATTCACATCTTACTAAATTCACTACCATCCATGTAGATTGTTAGCATTCTGCAATTTTCCCAAGGTTGTGGAGGCAGTCACAGAGGTAACATCAAAACCACTTCAAGTCAACAATCTATCCCTCCAAGACTTAGAGAGGGATCTCTATGTATGATTTAGCTTTGTTTGGGTCAGATATTAGGCTAGTTATGATAGATTTGGGTTTGGTTTTTAGATATTTGGTTGGAACAACATGGGAAAAAAATTGGGAAATGAAGTCAAAGAGGATGAGGTGATCAATTTGAAGAAGTATCAATCTAAAGTGAAACAGGGCAAGCTAGACATACTACTAGATCTGATAAATTTTGAATGAAGTGAAATGGAAGAAAAGAGAAAGAATTAATTTAGCAACAAAGCAAGGAAGAATTTTGGCACTAAATATTAGAAAAAACATTTGTATTATCCCTAATAAGAATCAGAGTGTATATTTCAACAAATTATGTTCTTAAAACTTCTACAAGATAATAAGGAAAGAAAAAACATATGGAAACAGAGAAAAAAAATTACAGAAGAAACACTTCACCAATAGCTATGGAACATGAATCCTGAAACAAATGATCTTATACCCCTACAGATTTGAAAGAAAATAGGCTCTGTGAGATCATTACAATAATGGGAAAATATTCCTTCAACAGGTTCCAACCCCCCTTCATTACAAAAACACTCTCCTTTATAATAAAACAATAGTTCTACTATATTTGATTTACTGGCAAATAAACTCTAACAAAATCATAACAAATTATACTAAAAATAGAAAAACTGTTAAAATAACTTGAATTGCTCAAAATTGTTGGATTCAAATTCTCTCTTCAAATTTTTCACTTGTGCTCAAATCTGGACTTGACCTTTTAACTTCTTAACTCATGCCTTGAAGTTCTAGATTGTTGACTGGAAATGTGGATCTCCAATACTAATCGGATGTCTTATATCTGCATTTGATTTAATATTTGACCTACTAAGAATGTTCTACCACCTGTGCCTTTAGCTATCCTATTATTATGGATCTAATCCATAAATATAGAGATTTGATATTTTGTTACTAACACTCTACCACAAAATTTGGAATTTGACATGTTGATTTGGAAAACCTTGGGATTGTTGGATTGTCCCTTGACACCTGTAAATCAACAAATCTTGAAACTAAAGAGTTTGAAGTCAAAATCCCTCCACTGTTTCCTTAAATATTGAATGCTAAAAATAAAAGCCTCGAAATATGGAATAATGAAATTATGATTTTCCACTTGTGGTTGGAAAAGTAGGATTCTCTGCCACATATGTTCCTTGATGATTCATTCCTAAACATTTCCAGCAAGGAATTGTTCCACCAAAAATGTAGGAATCCCATCTTCATATGATATAAAAATCCCTTCAATTTTTGCAGGTCTTCTTCAAGCACATCAACATCAGATTGGACCTCCATCCAACATCACTCGAAGCAATCCATTCATAAAATATTGGAAAAGGGCCATGACAATTTGATCTCTTATTAGAGGGACTTCCTCCTGTGTATTTGACTATAAAATAGGACCAATAACCAAACATGGAAAAATTTAAATGAGATCAAGACCACTTTCCTCTAAATAATGCCAAGCATTTATCTCTTAAACTATTTTTTCCATGCAATACCAATTCTAGGTTACTTTAGAGTATTATGGATCTAACAAATATCTTTCAGATATCCTTTGGAACATGGAATATAACAAATGGTATCAAATAATGACAAAAGATTGTTCATGGGAATCATTGATTACAGATGCCATAAAAAGCCAATGAACCTTCCACGCTATTTATAATATCAATCTGTTTTTCCTTGGGTAATTTTCTTTGTTGATTCTACAAAAGATCTTTAGGTAGCAATACATAAGAAAATTTTGACAAGAAGAGGATGATCTCATGCCTGACGAAGACGTAGGAGAATTCATAATATGTACATATATGACTTCTTTGCACTGCTCCAGTGCCAAGAAAACCATAGCAATGTCTTGTTTACCTCTTGCTCTAATTGTTTCCAAGTTTTTGTTGTTACTAAATTAAGCAAACTGAGCATAGACAACCAAACTAATACTTCTTTTCACATGTTGCACTGGCCACTACCATCATCTGATGTTTTTTGGTTTTGATTTCTCAATATTTACTCCATTTGAGATCCATACATTCTTGTTTCATAGTTAGAAAGACAAAAGTATTTGACCAAATCAATTATACCCTTCTAATGTGATTGTCACATGGTTTTTAATGAGGGCTCCAAAGTTAACGTTAACTAAATTTGATATTCGACCAGGGCTATTGAAATATGATCATAATGTTTCTTTGAAGTCTTCTAACTAGAAATAACACACCCAAAAATATAAAAAGGCTCAAGAATAACAATAATCATGAACATATCCAGCTCATATTACTACATACTGTATTATTTTTTGATGCAAATGCCCAATCGATTTTATTTTAACATTAGAATCTTAATACGTCATCGACATCATATGAGTTAGTTTTTTTTTTTGGGTGTTTTACCAATGGCATATCAAGTTCAAGTTTGGCAACTCACAATGTTCTTCATTTTCCTTATGTGATCCAATATACTGATATCCTTGTTACCAAGGGTTGTCACAAAAACATTAGAAGAGCTAACTACATTTTCTAGGATGAGAACATGAAGACCTTCCATAAAAGTTTGTAGGGCGCAAATAGAATCAATTTATGTAACAATGAACCTAGCTCCAACAACCTTCATGGTTGCAACACAACCCTCACCAATATCTCCATATCCATACACAACAACAACCTTACCATAAATTATGACATATGTACTCTGAGTTCGAGTTCAGACTGAAAGTAACCCTGAACATTTGTTTTCTCATGATATAATTTTGGCATCTGGAATTTGTTGTAACAATTGTTTTTCTGCATGTACATAATTTGGCACAATATGTAGGACAATTGAATGTCCTCTTGTTACTTGGCGTTAGAATGTTGGATGTATTGACACTTGGAAAACCTTTTAACCATTGGCATTGTTTAGTGGCTTATCGTGGCTTGCTTATGGTGACATCTAGGCACACATTTTGATACACTTCATTTGAATATTGTGATGCACCGTCTTCAATATTACATAACTAGCATCCTGGAGAAGCACTTATCTTATCCACAGAAGCATGAACAATGTGATGCCTTGTTTATTTAAGAGTCATTCCACATGTTAATACTACACATGAGGGTTTTATTCTATATTACCTATACCAGGAGGACCCCAAAAGGCTAAACTTCTTGTCCATTCAAGTTTGGAAACCGATCACACAGAAAAAATTAGTTATTGAGCTTGTTTGGCGATCTGCATGCATGAATCAGGGAAAAAAACTTCACAACAACTGTGCAAGATCCCTAACACCTGTATGTCCCCTCTTGGCACTTGATATATCCTTTAGAAACCTTCGTGATCACCTTGGCACCTGGCGCTATGTTTTATATTTGTTTTTACTCTGTGGACAATATCCCACATGCACCGGGTAAAATGAAGTGTTGGTGTTTATATAAGCGAAGACTCATATAGTGTTTCGATGAAGTGAGCCCAAGGCTATGTATTGGAGCTTGGAAATTGTGTACTAGGCTTGTGTATTGTGTTGACTTGGTGTTGTGGATACAGGTCCTTATTCTCTGTGTTGAGAACTTGGAGATTCACCCTCGACTAATATATATTTTTGAGAAAATATTTTTCAAATGATTTTATTCTTTTTTTAAATATTGGCCATGTCTCTATAATAATTTCGCGAGACTATTTTTCCTCACAATAAGAAAAATTCCAAGAAACATAATCCCCAAGAACTTACAAGTCTTTGACATCAAACATAGCGCCAAATATTTGGTTAAATAAACCAAAATTGAAACACTTTTGTCCAATCATCACCATGAGAAGTATAATAAACCTGAGAGACAAGTGATATAAAGATCATTTATTTTATGACATATGGAGCACCTATTTTCAACTTTGAATTTTCATTATGTGCCATGAGAAATAGCATTATGAGAAATATACTTTATTCCTAAAATAGATGTCAGCCAGAGTATTGATTTCCCTATAATCTATAGGGTCCTAACATAGATAACATTAGGAGTGATAAAATCAGAAATATGACTGAAACTAAACCCATATGTTTTATGTTCTTGCACAACATTAGCTTATATTGAAGAAAAGTATGATTGAACTTCCATTCTACAACCATTTCATGTTCATGCTTATGATCAACCGCTTTACTTGAAACACTTATAGGTGTATTCCTTGCATAATATTCTTTCTTTAATTGTTCCATTGTTAGAAGAGATTGACTTGATTTAATATGATGAGCATGTAAAACATATTCATTTTCTTCTTTAGTTAAGTGATAATGGTTTTGTTCCCCGTAGAAGATTTCTTTACGATCATATAAATAATGGATTCCTAAGACCATTCCACATATTTCTAGTGTCACCACATCACATGTTACTTCATCCACATACTTATATGAAATTGAAAATTTTAGGATACATTTATTTCTTATGGGAAATTTGTGATCTTAGATTATCTAATTAAGTTAATAGGGTTTTTGATGCATCTTAGCTTTTAATCCCAATTTATTAACCACTTCCTATGAAATTAAGTTATATTGAGATGAACTATCTATCAATGTATCGATCTTAGTATCTTTCATTATGACCCTTATATGAAAAAATTTACTTCTATGGTCATAACCATCACCAATATTACCTAACAAATGAACTATCATGATTTTAGACTCATCACCTGAATCATACCTCAAGTTTGTTGGTTGTGTTACTATTGCAACTGTTTGCCTCCCTTTCCTCTCTTTTAACCACTTCGCTCTTTTCTCTGGGTGCAATTGCCAACAATGGTCATCATCATTCCCTTCTTTCTTGCAATGCTGGAAAGAGAGCTTCACTTCACTATAGCTAAATTTTACCTCTTCTCATTCCCCTTTCTTTTGTTTTATTTCCTTGAAGACGATTCCCTTGATACATGAACTCTTATTTTCCCTACTTCAATATACACTTCTTGAACAAAAACTTCATCAAGATTAGTACATCCAAATATAAATACAATGTTATGATTATGTTCAGGTAAACCTCCTATATACTTCATAAGAGTTTCTTTTGTATGTAATGGAATATTTAACATTAATTCCATCATAAGAAATTCATATTTGTATTCTTGCACCATTTGTCCTTTTCTTAGTTTAAAACTTTTCCATTCAATTAAAGAATTTTCCTTATAACACAAAGGATAAACTGCTTTCTAAGTACAAAATAAAAATCCTTCCATGATGGAAATACATTATCAACTTGTAGAGTACTATGTTGCAACTTACTCCACCACCAGAAAATGTTGTCCCTGCAAGACAAAGTGATGCAAATTTGATTTGGGTTACCTCATCGTGGATTTGCTGCACACTACAATAAACTTCAATATGTCTAACCCAATTATCAAGTCTCTCAACATTGACCTCCCCATCATACATGGGAAAATCAAATTTTACATCAAGCTTAAGTAATGTCATATCAGTCTTATGTTTATGAGAATGTTTTCTTGTAGTGGAATTTGAACTTGTACATGAAGAAGAAGAAGAAGAAGGAGATGAAGGAGGAGGTTTAGGAGGGTCCTCTCCTTCTTCACTTTTTTATTTCTTTGAATATTCCCCTTGAAAATTCCTCTTTCATTCCAATTAATCATTATACAACACATTTACCATCTCTGCCATGGGAAAGAAAATTATTCGAAACTTGCTTTCATTTTGAGAAAGTTCGTCTTTGAATTCCATTTTCTCACTCTAGGACATCCTCTTTCTTAATACAATATATGGATCCCCTTCTAAAATATCACCTTCACCATGAATTAACTTTTCCCTGGTAGTCATGCAAACTCAAACAACCAACTGTCAACCTACTCTGATACCAGTTGATCTGAAAATGATATTTTAAAAACTTGGTTGAGTTTTAAGCATGTGTTAAATTACCATTCAAAAACTTAAATGAGGAATGATATTTTAATGAAAGAATGTTGCAACCATCATAAATAATACAAAACATAATATATACATTAATAACAAAAAACCATAATAGAGTTCAACAAATTTTCCTACGTCTCTGGTCCTTTGTCTCAGTGGGGAAAGCTTTCTTATTAATATTCAATGCTGCAAAATTACATTGAAAGTATCTCAAATGGATTACAAAATCATATGGATTTGTTCTACTCAAACTAAGGAATCCAACAAAACTAACAACATTGAAAAAGGTTGAGGGTAGCTCACGATAATGGCCTCCAAATTTTGCTTCCTCAATGTCTTCCCTGCATAAAAATCTCTTAGGCTTCCAAATTATTAAGAATTTTGCTAATATGAAACTTCTTGGACTGTCAAAAACCTCTGATTTATATATATCTTGATTTGGGGATCCTATCCCAACTTCCTCCCAATATCTGGCCTCAAAAAGGGCTCCAGATAATATAATAAACATTTTGACCCCCATAATAAAGATTTTATTAAAGATTTTAACCCACAATGGGAAACATTAGGTGAAAGTGCCCCTTTTTCCTTGGCCCTTAGTCATATGGGAAGTGCAATGTGGCCATGTATATGGTTGTTCCGTTGTTCTCTGCCTTGGCTCTTGGTCTAACACCCCTTGGTCATGTGGAAAACCCTTCACCGACCAGGGCTTATCCCAAAAAATGAACCCACTAACCACTTAAATAATATTGTGGCCATATTGTTAAAGAAGTGGCATGTGCACCCTTGTAGCTATCATGTTTGGTGTAGTCT
>ML921918.1:0-10099 GCA_009831015.1 Picea engelmannii
CTCTGATACCAGTTGTTAGAAATAGGATCACCGAGCAATAATGATAAAAACAAATCAAAATGAATGTGGAAATAAGACATAAAAGAAAACAATACAAGAGAGACATCAATATACATGGTTCACCTGATATGGGCTACGTCCACAGAGAAACAACCAATTCTTCATTTATTCTATCTAGAAAAATGAAGGGATGCCACCTGCAACACATTCATTACAACCTCCTATTTTCTCTCTCATAGTCTCCTCTCTCAGTGATCTAAACCCGGGAGCGATAAGTTTCCAATAATTGGTTGATTATGTCACTCCTTCAAAAGGGTCAGTTATAGATCGTTTTACTTGAGTGATTTTCAATTAAAGGTAAAGTTTAAGTCTTATGCGCTTGAATTCAAAGTGAATGAAAACCTCTTTAGTCTTCCTTATGGGAAATATGTCATTCTTTCTTTTAACATCCTATGTGCGGAAATTCATGGGAAAACAACATAAGAACATAATACACATAATGGATAAGACACTTCACTTGATAACGGAGTTCGCCCTTGCAATGGGCTACCTCTTCGGGTCATGCTCCAAAGCCTGACCGCTTTATTCTCCTCGATGTAATGATGTCGCTCCTTTACAAGTTGTAAGGCCACAGTCCCTTTTCGGTGATGGCAACAAGAGACCGGGATGTGATCAGGAATGTATTAGCTTCACAAGTTCTACTCATGAGGCATCCATGATGCTGACATGGACATAATTCCCACATACTCAATACATAAAAAGATGAAGAATAAAATATGACCCCCATCAACATGGAGCCATAAAAAATCCTTAGATCTGTTGCTCAGATCCAAAACATAAATATACAACCCATACAAAAGATCTCGAAACCACGAGAATCAAAACTGCTTCATTGGCCACTTGTCATGCAAATGCCACAATTTCTTTGTCACATAGAACTGATTGATTTGATGTCAAATAAGAATAGATAGAAGGAATAAGTTGATCTTGTTGCCTTGATGCATCCTCTCTCTGCTCCTTTAAACCTATAACACGCATGCTATGCTGCAACATTTAATGACAAAACAACATAATGAAAAGCATTCTTACATTGACTTCTCCAACACTTAGCTTTCTTATCTGAAGCTCTGTTTCAAAAAAAGACCTCGTCATTGAATTTGCATCGCCGAATTACCTAAAAATGACTGTCAAATAGTCTCCATCCGAGTTGGACATTTTCAGGCCAAAGAGACACCCCTGCCTCGGTTACTATTCCATTGCCTCTGCGATAAATGACTCATTTTGAAATTAAGTTTCTGAAGTTTTTCTTAGATCAGAAAAATAACACCACCGCTACGTTCGTGGCATCATTTTACCTAAAAATGACTATCTCCATGCCTCGATCTGAGTCTGGCACTTTTGAACCCAAGAGGCAACCTTGCCTCGATTTGCGTGCCAAAATCCATACAGTTCATACAGATCCGTACCAGTCCATATGGGCACGCTCATCTCTCTGTCTCATGCTCCTTGCATTGGTGTGTTCTGTCTATTCCAAACTCTGAACCAGAATGCCCTTCTTATACAAATTCTCGGGTAGTTGAGCATTGATGAGGCTGTTGGCCAAATGGTTAGTGGCGCTAACTTTAGACATTGGTTGTTGAGGAGGTTCCGGGGTTGAATCCCACAGATTCTTAATTTTAACACATGGTTGGCACGCTTTGATGATTCTGGCAATGGCTTTGGTGATGGTTTAAACGGCGGAATGCTATTTTTGGCGACGAATTTGGCATATACCCCCAAAAATGGCGGAATCACTACCTATTTCTAGAAGACAGTTTAGCTGAGGTTATATCTANATTTTATTTGTTTTCACGAGACCTCCTTGTGCATTTCGGGGGTGCCACATGGCGACTCCCTATTGGGCCACGTGGTAGCCTCTGATTCGCCCACCTGTACATGTTGGTGTCACGTTGGACACATGACTCCTTTTGGGTGGTACCACGTGGCACTTTTTCACTAGTCCATGTGGTGCCCTAAAAACCCCAAATCCGAGTGACACGTGGCAACCTCTAGTGTTGCTACATGGCACGCTGATGTCATCATGACACGTGTCACTCTTTGTGCGTGCCACATAGTCTGTACGGATGTTGACGTCATCCGTACGGATGCTGACTCATCCCTGTTGACTGGGCTGGGTTGACAAGAACTTGACCACTTATAACTTTTGATCCGTAACTCCGTTTGACGAGTCGTTTGCGTCGTTGGAAATATTGCAGCGTGTTATTCACAATCATGCTGTTTTAATTGAATTTTGGGAACTTTTATTTTTCCCCTTTTGCTGTCTGCTGAAGCCATTCTGAGCATCCTAGGTCGATTCTGTGTGTTCTGGGACACTTCTGAAACTTCTGTGATGTTCCCTAGATCCATCTGGATCATGCCTCCCATTTGAAAGGACTTTTGGTCCCCAAAATTCATTACATTAAGTTTCATGTCCATTGGACTTACAATAAGAAACCTTTACCCAATCTACCTCACAAGGCCTAACAATATCAACATGTGCCAAAAAAAATAAGTGATATCAACAATTATCACTTTTACACAATACCCTTCTATGGGGGCTGAATAGCAACATGTGATTTACAAAAGATGGCCACTCTCAACTAACTCAAAAGGATTTTCCCCATTTGTTCAACCATTTTGTCGAACATGTCCTCTTTACCGAGTTGTCCTTTCTCTGGTAGTTGATCTTCTCTGGGTGGCAGATTTTCCTGCAGCAATTCCTGACTGGTTGTCTCCCTCGGAGGTGTCTTCCTGGTCTTCTTGTTCCTCTTTGGATGTAGATTTTTATGTAAGGCCCAACAAGTGGCATCATGATGCCCATCTCTGCTACAATGGCTGCAGTAGCCTTTCTCCTTCAGAGGTGCATTCTCCCTGCTCTTTTCCATGTGTGGAAAGCAATCTGTCATCCTCGTCCTTCTCGTGGTTTCCATAACCTTCCTGCACAAGGATTTTCTCTTCCAAGATTGGGACACTACATGGTTATTCAATCCACAAAAAGTGCATGGTCTTTGATGCCAAAAGCTTTGTTTAATATGATTAACATGCTTATAATCAAATGACATTTTAGAGTTTCAAGATTTTTTATACCTCAGTGAGTTTTCTCTGGAGTCGGATTGGCAACAAGAGTTGGTATCAACTCTGTCATCGTGATGCTCATCTCTCCCTGGAGATGTCTCTAATCTTCGATCATGAGAAGTTGTGCTCTCGGCCTGCACTGAATCAATTTCATCTCTTGATGAATTGTTGATCTCTGGAGTCTCAGTGATTGTCCAAGGGTTTTCTTCCTGAATGGTTTTGGAGCTTTCTCCAACATCCTTTGGGACATAGGCTATCCCGACATATCGAGGCCAAACCACTGCCTCGATGGGATCCATAATACCTTGGCCATTGGTTCCAAGGCCTCCTCCTTCGTATCCCATTTTTCTCATCAACTTTAAGCCGATGCAAGAAGCATGTTGTTCAAGGATTTCAAAAGAATCATTAGCATTAATCAAGAAAGGAATTACACATGGTTTATTTACCTCTAGCTCAAACTGGGACCCTTGGTCTACTTCTTGAGATGTGTCCAGTTGTTCCTAGTGAGAAGGATCAATGGAAGATGCTTCTAGGAATCCTCCTTGGTTTATGGATGCATGCAGGTCATCTTCATTTGCTTGAAAAAGTGTGCATGCATTTGCATTGTCATGCTCACACCCATAACTGGTGAAGTTGCCATGGTCACAAGATGGTCTTATCATCGTCTCATTCGTAGAGCCTTCCTTTGTATGTATCTTCATGGCTTGCAACTACTCTTACAACCTTTGGTTCTCTTCTTCTGCAACATGCAACAATGTCTTCAATCCAACATCCTCTGCTTGAAGCATTTGATTGAGCTCTTTAAGCTTATCGAACCACGATTGTTTCGATGACCTTTCCATTCTTAACTTCAACACCTGCAATCGATATCAAGCCTGCTCTGATATCACATGATCTGAACCCGGGAGCGATAAGTTTCCAATAATTGGTTGATTATGTCACTCCTTCAAAAGGGTTAGTTATAGATCGTTTTACTTGAGCTATTTGCAATTAAAGGTAAAGTTGAAGTCTTATGCGCTTGAATTCGAAGTGAATGAAAACCTCTTTAGTCTTCCTTATGTGCAATATGTCATGTTTGCTTTTAACATCCTATGTGCAGAAACTCATGGAAAAACAACATAAGAACATCATACACATAATGGATAAAACACTTCACTTGATAACAGAGTTCACCCTTGTAGTGGGCTACCTCTCTGGGTCATGCTCGAAAGCCTGACCGCTTTATTCTCCTCAATGTAATGATGTCTCTCCTTTACAAGTTGTAAGGCCAATGTCCCTTTTCGGTGATGACAACAAGAGACCAGGATGTGATCATGAATGTATAAGCTTCACAAGTTCTACTCATGAGGCATCCATGATGCTGACATGGACATCATTCCCACATACTCAATACATAAAAAGATGAAGAATACAATATGACCCCCGTCAACATGGAGCCATAAAAAATCCTTAGATCTGCTGCTCAGATCGAAAACATAAATATGCAGCCCATACAAAAGATCTCAAAACCATGAGAATCAAAACTGCTTCATTGGCCACTTGTCATGCAAGTGCCACATTTTCTCTGTCACATATAACTGATTGATTTGATGTGAAAGAGGAATAGATAGAAGGAATAAGCTGATCGTGTTGCCTTGATGCAACCTCTCTCTGCTCCTTCAAACCTATAACATGCATGCTATGCTGCAACATTTAATGACAAAACAACATAATGAAAAACATGCTTACATTGATTTCTCCAGCACTTAGCTTGCTTATCTGAAGCTCTGCTGCAAAAACAGACATTGTCATTGAATTCGCGTCCCTGAATTACCTAAAAATGACTGTCAAATCGTCTCCATATGAGTCAGACACTTTCAGGCCGAAGAGACACCCCTGCCTCGGTTACCGTGCCACTATTTCTACAATAAATGACTCATTCTGGAATTAAGCTGCTAAAGTTTTGCTTAGATCAGAAAACTAACACCGCCACTGCGTTCGTGGCATCATTTTACCTAAAAATGACTGTCTCCACACCTCGATCTGAGTCTGACACTTTTGGACCCAAGAGGCAACCTTGCCTCGATTTGCATGCCAAAATCTGCACAGTTCGTATAGATCCATCCCAGGCCATATGAGCACGCTCATCTCTCTATCTCGTGCTCCATGCGCTAGTGTGTTTTGCCTGTTCCAAACTCTGAACCAGAATGCCCTTCTTATACAAATTCTCTGGCAGTTGAGCATTGATGAGGCCGTTGGCCAAATGGTTAGCGGAGCTAACTTTAGACGTTGGTTGTTGAGGACTTTCCAAGGTCAAATCCCACAGATTCCTAATTTTAACACATGGTTGGCGCGCTCCGCTAATTCCGGCGGTGGCTTTGGCGACGATTTAAACGACGGAATGCTATTTTTGGCGACAAATTTGGCATATACCCCCCAAAATGGTGGAACCGCTAACTATTTCTGGAAGACAGTTTAGCGGAGGTTATATCTGGCGGAAATGCTAAATATAGCGGAATTTCTGCCATATTTGGTGGGGTTCCATATATATAATTATTTTTTCACGAGACCTCCTTGTGCATTTCGGGGGTGCCACATGGAGCCTCTCTATTGGTCCACGTGGCAGTCTCTGATTTGCCCACCTGTACACGCTGACGTCATGCTGAACACATGGCGCCTTCTGGGTGGTGCTACGTGGCGTCACTTGGGGTGTCACGTGGCACTTTTTCACTGGTCCACGTGGTGCCCTAAAAACCCCAAATCCGAGTGACACATGGCAGCCTCTGGTGCTGCCATGTGGCATGCTGATGTCATCATGACACATGTCACTCTCTGTGCTTTCCACATACGCTGTACGGACTCTGACTCATCCCTGCTCACTAGGTTGGGTTTACCAAAACTTTGACCACTTATAACTTTTGATCCGTAACTCCGTTTGACGAGCCATTTGCGTCGTTGGAAATCTTGCAACGCGCTCTTTGTGATCGTGCCGTTTTAATTGAATTTTGGGAACTTTGATTTTTTCCCTTTTGTTGTCTGCTGAAGCCATTATGAGAATCCTAGGTCGATTTTGTGCATTCCGGGACACTTCTGAAACTTCTGTGATGTCCCTAGATCCATCCGGATCACTCAGACGCACACTACTCTCTTTTTCTTCATTAACTTCACTATTACAATACAATATATAGGATCCTGTAACATCTAAAAGCCATAATCCATTGACCTAGATTAGATTACAGCCTTAATTCCTTAATCAGAATTAGGAAACCATGGGCTGGAAAACCATGTGACAAAATTGCCCAAAACAACAATCACCCAAAAAAATTTGCTCGAGGGCTTTAGCCCTGAACCCCTAGATAATGGGGTTTGTCGTGCCCCATGTGATCCCCCACCATGGCTAGTGCAATATAACAAGACATGAACCTAATCATGCAAAGAATATAACACAACCCTCATCAAAAACTAGGATCCAAATGTAAATGAAACAAAACCTTTGACAAGAAAATAATTAAGCTCCACAATCAACAAAGTTTATAACATTAATAATGTAAAAATCAATCTTTTGTAAACCAAGTTTCTTATAAATTAAAATTTTGACTAATTGAAATGTAAAGAGACTACCATGTAATGAAGTTGATGTTCAACCAAAACAATTAAGCAGTAATAACTTTGAACTCACGTTAAACAATCATATCTTCATCAAATTGCTACATTGTCTCTTTTTTCTCTTTAATGAATTACATTATTTAACTAACACAAAATAAATCGCTACATTCTCTCTCTTCTCCTCCATGAATTACATTTATTCAATTAATTATATAAATATCTACCCTACATAAATAATTAATTAATTATATATAATTAATTAATTATATATATAGACTCAACAATGCAAATAAAAAAAACTTTAAAATATGCAGATTTTCGACATAGTTGCTGCCCTTTGTCCATTTGTTCCCAATCCCATCATACTCTTTAGCTTTATCAATCATGACCCATCCATCAAATCGGGTGTACGTATATAGCTGGAGTGGGCATGGTCGGCTCCCTTACTCTCCTAACTCGACTTCATGGTCTCCTCCTCCCATCTAAATGTCAATGTTGTTAGGTCTGGGGTCGCTTTACCATTATGTATCCTTTACCTTTTATCCTCTCTCTCTGCTCTGTTCAACTTTCGTATAATTATTTGTTGCGTTTATCATTTGAACGGAGTGGGCTAACTCGTAGTAATTCTTCTTTCTGAGTTATTTTTCATGCAGGTTTTTTCGATGTTTGTTTTTAGATTTCTTGTTAATCTAGAATTTGAGTATTTGAGTTGGTTTAAAATAAAACAAAAAGTTCTAAAACTTTGATGAACAAATTTTCAACTCAAACTATCCCTGAAAATCAATCTGACCGATTTAGACCATTCCGAAATTAGCTTAGTCCTAATTTGAACGCCATTGGATTGATTTAGCTTTAGTCAAGTCAATTGTAGAATGGATAGAACTACGAGATTGAAAACAAAATCTATTGCTGCCAGTACTTTGGCTCGACTTGAGGCTCACGCTTTTTCCATGTGAGGTCAGTGGACATTTAACAAGAGAGTAAAGGTATGTAACGTAACTGTAAACTTAAAATTATGTGCAGATTCCGTGGAAATGACGTTAACACGTCCTTTCCTTTATCTTCGTTGGCCTCTTCCTTCTTACCTTTACCAATAATTACAGAAAGGAACAAACCTATGAAGTTTCTCAGCTCTCCCACATTGTCAGCCTCCTCCGCGTCCTGCATTTTCCACTCGTTGCACTTTCTCAGAAAGCCATCATTTTATCTCATTACTATTATTGTTATTGTTGTTGCTTCCACCCTCTTCAATGATGCTCAGCTACTTATCCAACCCATTTTGTCATTAATTCTCCATCATTTTTTGTGAGATTTTTGTGAGATTACTGTTCATTTTTCCATTATATCTACTCGATCTCTTTTCTATTAATTTGCAGCTTTTCATGTATATGGAGATACCGGCGAGGAAGAAATCATCCGCCTCCACTACACTGCCGGATATTTACAGACTTTCATTTCTAGTCGTGGCCGTGGCCGTGGTTTCTGCTCCCTTTGTATTGAAGCCGCTGTTTCCTTCGCTTCAGCACTTTGTGGCGGTGACCGTTTCGTGGTTGCGGGATTCGTTCTCTCGCTGGCTGACTCCGCCATATTTGTTTTTCCCGTTGAACTGCATCATTCTCGCCATATTCGCCAATTCCAGAGGCCCGCATCGGCCGAAATTCAATTTAGCGCCCAATCATTCCCACGACGAACCCCAGGAGCCGGACCACCATCGCCATTTCTCGCAAGTCAAGGAAATCGGCGTATCCCGCCAGGATTCGGCCCCAGAAGAGATTGAAATAATTCACTGTGAAGAAGCTGAAGTAATCGACAGCGGATCTGCGATCCCTTTGCTGGAAGTGGAAAAACGCACGAATTCTTCAGAAGCAGCGGCATTGAAACCTGATGGGGGTATCGCAAGTGCCGATGATCGGTCGAATAAAATGTTGGCTTCTGCTCGTTTTGCTCGTCGAAAGGTGAGCGTGCACGAAAGCGCCAGCAAATCTCTCCGGGTGACCCAGAAACACAAAGAGGAGACATTTGAATCGGTGTGGAAAAAGATCACAGAGGGGCGTCATCCTCCGCTTACGAGGCATCTCCGTTCAACCCCCAACAACCCCGATGGATCAAGAAACGATCATTCTTCCCCTTCTGCCAGGCGGCGCCGTGAAGAAGAATCTTCAGCGCCGCCGCGTAGAGGAGGGAGGGGCGCAGGAAGCTTGAAGAGGGAAACTTCTGTTGGGGTGGATGATCTGAACAAACGGGTGGAAGCGTTCATTGAGAAGTTTAATGCGGACATGAGACTGCAGAAGAAAGAGTCTCTTCTCCACTACATGGAAATGATGAACAGAGGTGCCTCTTAATCACCATTACTCCTCTCCCTTCATGAGTTGATTCCATCTCATTCAAATCCATCGTACACAATAAGATTCAGATTCCATGTTTGAAAGCATGAAAGAATCATTTCTTTCTGCTTAATCTGTAGGTGTTGTAGAATTAGCAGTCATGTCGCTTTATATGTAGGCGTTGTATAATGAGTACTCAGTTCGATTTGGTTTCGGCTTGTGATTTGGGAATCTCCGGATTGTTAACATCATATATTTTTGTTATCCAAATTATTAAAATTATATATATTTGTTCACTTTTATATATGGTTGAAATTGCAAATAATCGGATCAAAAACTTGTTTTATTTTTTAATAAATACAATTCATGGTTGAACAATTTCGTCTGACATTTTTTTTTAAATTTAAAAAATAATAAAGTTGAAAATTATTTTCAAATTCTAAAATAAACGATTTAAGAATAAATACTAAAATAAGTTATTTAGGAATAAATTACTAAATAAACACTATTTAAGATCTTATTTGATTAGTGTTTAAGATCTTAGCTTTCGGTTTCATAATATGTAAAATAAGTTGAGTAAGGCAAACGTCATAGATTATGATAATGCTATGTGCAAAATAAAAATAAAGTCCAAGTTTCTTGCTTCAAAGGGAGTGGCCATAACATATTAATTTTGTTTCTTTATTCTTTACGAGAAAGCAAAACCCATGATTAGCCAATTTTTTAACTATAAGATTTTATTTTATTTATTTATTTATTTTTTTAATATGAAAAATAAAAAATTTGAGAATGATAGTAAATAGTTAATTAATTTTTTACAAGTTTCCAAGTATAAAATTTGAAACCATTACAATCTATGTTGTATTAGTTTTTTATTAGAAAAACTAGCAGCAACAATATATTAAAAGAATATAAAAATTATTTTAAATTACAATGATACTTTAGATTACAATGTATAGAGATATTAATACATTTAAAATCTTATTTCAATCAAATTAAAGGTCAATTTCCTATTCCTACAACTACAATATTAAAATTACTAATTTAATTTGTGCTAATAACTAGCACAACCGCTA
>WSFP011594257.1:0-10099 GCA_009831015.1 Picea engelmannii
AGATCTAGGCGGGTGGACTTTGGCCATCCAAATCTGCTCACCACTTACCCTAAGGCGTATTCACACCCTAGCTTAAAATCAACATATCTTCTTCACATCTGACGGTCATTACAAACCTTGAGATCCTTCGAAATAATCTCGTCCGTTCATTGGGATTTATCATCATGAGAGTCTGAACTCTTGACCACGGGACTCCCGAATTCTCGATCCTCAGTTTCTTGATGCTGTTAATCTCTTGACACATAGCATTCTTAAATCGGATGGTCCAGATCTGTCTCGGGGTTTCCACCATGTAAAGTCCCGATATCGCGTCATCAGGACTCCCGAGTTTGCGATTCCCAATTTCCCAAAATGGGAAACTCCCGACATGTGGCCTCCTCAAATTGGACGGTCCAGATATGTCCTAGGTTTTCCACCATGGAAAGTACCGATCTCTCATCACCAGGACTCCCGAGTTCGCGATTCCTGATTTCTTGAAATGGGAAATCTCCCGACACATGGCCTCCTCAAATCAGACGGTCCAGATCTGTCCCGAGGCTTCCACAATGGAAAGTCTCGATCTCTCGTCACCAGGACTCTCGAGTTCGCGATTATCGATTTCCCAAAATGGGAAATCTCACGACATGTGGCCCCCTTAAATCAGATGGTCTAGATATATTTCAGGGCTTTCACCCTTATTCACTGGGGGTTTAACCCTCAGGTATCTCCTGTCAGATCCAACGACTGTTAGTTTTTTTTCAGTCGAGATTTGACGGCTCAGACCGGTTCCTAACTTGTGCATTCTCCCATGACTTCCTAGACGTGGAAAAATCAATGGTCCATATGTTCTCATGGACCTTGGGGATCTACGGTCCCGATTTCTTTGCTACCCATGAAGACATAGAAAAAAAAGGGGTAAGGCATTTAACACCCTACTTACTCCTACCAATATAACAATCATGCGTGATCACAGGTTTCCCGATGGAATCTCATCCGTCGATCAATACCTATCAGGGTTAAGGCACTTAACACTCCATCTTCTTCTTCTGATTTGATGGTCGTGAGTGACCACAGATCTCTCGATGGGATCTCTTCCATCGATTCAATACTTCATCCTTATGCTGCCATCTCAGGTTTTCAAGAGGATCGTTCCTCCTCATGCAGGGTTACTAAGGCCTTGCGCCTTCACATTCTCTTTCCCGGTTCTTGATGGGATTTTCAAGGAGAGTATCTCTATGGGGAGGTTTTTACCCAGGGTACTATCTAAGGCAGATAAGGGTACCTTTCTCCCTTGAATCATACATGCAGTCTGGATTAGATCAATATGCATATAAATAGCAATTTATGAAGACATAAGCCATACGTAGTCTTTCCATTATAAACATGCATGTACCAGTACTGATCAAAACACCATACAAACATTCTTACTCTGAAATCATTCACCATTTCACAACTTATAAACATAAATGTCAGAATAAATATACATTTCAAGATGCCAGAGGCAAAACACTTATCAGAAATAACACCAGAGGTTATGAAACTGCTGAGAGGGTTACTCGTTTCCACCCAACCGTAGGCTCAGTGACTCCCAATGGATTTACCACTAGCAACCCCCAAGCTGAGACCACGATGTTGTGAGACTGTGTCTCTGTTTACCAATGACCAAGAGTGAAGGTTACTCTCCTTCCTCTCTGCTATCACTCACTCTGCATATCACCAGAGTTCTCTTCCTCCTCTCGCATCTGCCCCCAATCGCTTCTACCCCACGCCTTATCATCTTGCGAGGTTGCATGTTGCACAATTTCCCTCACGCTGGTCAGGCCTGACGGCTCTATGGATGGGTGGGTCACCTCCCCATCCCTCATTAATTCCTGAGGATCCATCTTCCTACCACCCTGTGAGACATTTAATTCGAGGCCAGTGAGCTGCTTTTGGTTCTCCGAGCCAGTGAAGTCCAAATATGGTATTGATTCTCGGTGGAAGTTAACTCCACCTTTCCAGGTGCCTTCCACCACCATCGTGGTCTCTTTTTCAGCACATTCCCTCTCAGCAGTCCTGCAATATAAATTCATAATATTATTCACATAATACATATTCACATTTCTAAGTTTTCCACAGTTCTTGGCCAATCTAGTTATTTTTACAAACTGGGGGAAACAGGGTGTTACACATGACCTCATAACTTCTCAACTGTGAGGAACTACGTGACATACCACCTACCGTTGGAAATGACACAATGGGAACTATTCATCTATGAATATGTTACATGCATTTACATTGTCCTTTATGTCCTTATTCCTCATACAACTTTGGGCTTCATGACCACATCTCTGGGTATTTTTGTAGACTTCTTCAAATGCACCCATCACATCTGTTAACATCAATGATAAGTAGTTTTGTTGACATCAATGACAACCAACTATCCAACAAATCTCTCATTAAGGTAAAAAATCTCCCACTTCTTGTCATTATAATTTCTATTCTTTATGATACAATTTTGGTGAATGCTAGAAAATTAAAGATAGGGATAATTTTACGGATGGAAATATATCTCAAAATGTAGAAACCTTGGTGAATCTTACTATTCCTTAATATGAAAACTATTAAATGTTTGGAGATATTTTTGTAAAAATATTCAAATTTCTAAGGATTTTATATAGTTTCTATATAATTTGGGTTGTTTTTATGGTAAAATAATTTTATTTTATAGAATTTGAGCAAATCATTTTTATAAAAAATGGAAATTGGTGAATCTTTTTTTTGGGAAAAGCAGGAAAATTAGCCCATGGGCAAAATTTAGCCCCTGAAATTTTCCTTGATTAAAAATTAAAGAATTATTTTATACTTTTTGTCCATCTTAGCAATTCCAAATCCTTGGTGTGATTTTAAATACAATCACACCAGAAATATCTACTCTCAGTAGATTAGACCATGCCCTTTTTTAATCTGGTATCAATTGGATTCAAATCATTTTTTTTTTAAAGAGAATATGTGGAGATCTGTTTTATTTTGTGGCATGGTCCATCCACCCAAAAAAATGTAGTGATAAGAACAAAAACGTTGATCATAGCAGAGTTGACATTTGCGCATCATTTTGATGGACTGCCTCCTTATCTTGTGCTGATCCAAGTGACCCTTCACCAAAAATATACACTAGACATATGATCTATCAATTTGAAAATATGTTATTGTTTTTTCTATAAGATTCCTAGTGGTTGGTCTAGATAGAGAGAAAGAGCCCCCTGGCCATTAAAATCAGTGAGACCAAGGTCGTCAACAATAGATTGCAACCATCGATATGGTGTGTGCACTAGAAAAAATCCAATGAAGAAATACATGATCTCACATCCTTTCACTGATTTGACAAACCATCTCCAAGAATTGATTGGCATTAGGGTTTCCATTGTTGAGATCATGTCTGCATACATTCCACTTGTATTTGTTTCAATATTCTGCACATAGAAAATAAATCACTTAGATCGATATCCCATGACATCGAGTACAACTATGATTTTCCAATACACCCAACTTTATACACCAACAATAAGTTCTCTACATGAAGCGATATGTAGTGATCTGAAGCAGTCTCCTCCAATATGAAAGAAAAACATACCCAGTGATTTGCATCCAATGAATTTTCATTTCGATGGTGCTTTGAATATATGCATGGTGAATAAATTGATTCTTGTTGTTGTTGGAAGATGCACATATTAGTGTGTAGTGAAATCAGGATTGTTAAAGGGATCACAAATCTTACCATTGGATATCCAAGCTTCTACACCCCAACAATTTTCTAGAAATTTGCATAAATGTCTACCCATGAGATCCACCCACAAAAATAGATCCACAAAAAAATTTCCCAACAAAAAAAAAACTCTTAGCTATCTGTGTCCCTAAATATTAGATTTTCCATCTATACCTCCAGAGAAATTTCAAGCCTTGAGCTAGGTTTGGGAATCATATCTTAGAGAAGGCCCTTGAGCACACTTCCATAACCAAACACTTATATTTTTATTGTCATGTAAGGTATATTTTATTCACTTTTACTATCATTTATCCCACATGGACCATAATGAAGAAAAATGACCATTTTATATAGACAATTGATTGCTTCCCCAAGTAACTAGTATACAATGAGATGTGGGATGTGGTGTACTATTTTCTATTTGGTGAGTTATAATTTCTTAATTTGGAAATATTTTCAAAAATTGTTTTGAACAGATTGAAAAAGGAAAGCTTGAAGGCTTCTATTTGTATTTAGGCACACTATTGTCACTGTAAAAGAGATATCACACAATCAAATTGATTTTATTTCTCTCCTTGTCCTAGACCACCCGAAAATTGAATAAGGGGCTCTTAGGACAAATTGTGCTTGTGGATGGTGATTATTTCCTTTGATGCTTATGTTGTCTAGTGTGACACATTTAATTTGGCATGCAAATCAAACACATAATGCTCATGTGTTCATGAAGGATAACGATGATTGCAATTGGGAATTAAAAATATGTAAAGAAAAAAATGTTATTTTTCATCTACTCTTTTGAAGCACTAAATTGATCATTGAGTTGTCAAAATTGAAGTATAAATCATTGAATTTGAATTGTATAAACGGTAAATTTCCAAACCCTTTCAAAGTCAAGTGTGAAAATTGTCATCATGACCTACTTGAAATCTAAATAAGGAGGTCAAGTGAGTCATCAAATTCAATTCATTGTAATCACACTTTAGGGTGCATGATCGGTAGTACCCAATGCCCTAAGTGACATCAAATTAAGCAAGAGAGTGAAAATGACACCTCGGGAAGAATTCTCATTCAACAAAAAATGACACAGGTTAGGATATGGCAAAAGCAACAACTTTCATATCCCAGATTACTCCAAACCAGTTTAGTTTGTGAGTGCAGGATTTCTTGAAGAAATTAAGAATACTGATAGTAAGTGCCAATATTGTCATAGAGTTGGTCACTTGGAGACATGGTGTTTTGATCACCGTCCTTGTCTTCATTGTGGGAATACAAATCATATCTCAAAAAAATTTCGAAAGAAGAAGAAGGTTAAGAAAATAGTTCATTATGGTTGGATCATCTCTTGGAAATGGAATCAACAAGTATAGAATCTACGTAAGTCTTACCATCTAATCAAGACAAAGGTAAAACCACATTTGCATGGAGAAATGAAAAACGAAAATAAAATTCCAACAACTATTATAAATGATTTTGGACATGATCCAAGTCCAATTCTATATGTTCTCTGAAATTAAATTAGATATGGTACTCTCCACACCTCAAGGGGGGGAGCACATTGATGAAAATGATACTCTCTTACACCTTTAGGGGGGGAGTGAATATGGTTAGTGGTAAACCAGAACCACCACATTATTTAGATCAAATTGGTTAGTGGTTATCCAAAACCTATTTGGAAATAAACTCCCACACTAAACCTGCTAGAAGAGAAGAAGCTAGATTAAAAAAATAAATTAAATGACAAAGCAATCACATAGTACACATAGATTTTACCCTAGAAACCCAAATGGGAAAACCAACATTCTTTGAGTTTCTTTCTCTCTTGTTGTCCTATTCATTCAGAATAAAGGGTTACATGAATAACCTTGGTCTACACTAAAGACATAATCATCATCATACCCTATTTCTTACATAAGAACAAGCCTGTAGCCAGCTTGACTTACATCTACATGACCAATAACCTCTAACAGACTGATCTAAATGTTAACTACAACAACCAACATAATGCAATTAAAACATGCCTTGTTTATAGGATTTACAATAGGAAAACCTTAAATAATGTCGTCCAAAAGGGATTACATAGTGGTTATCATATTAATCGGTAAATGTAGACATAAACAAATCTCCCTAGATTCCACAGGAAACTAGAACAAAATAGAATAGAATGCACACTTCGCCTTAAATTTCATCATCATATGAAATAGTTTAATGAGGTACAAGTGACATACCTTTTAAACGATGCTTTTCCTCGCTAGTGTCGTCTTTGTAGCTCCTTCCTTGAGTTTGCGGAATAGTAAGCCTGTCTAGGAATCATAAACCAACAAAGAAAGAGAACAAAGATATATACATTCTAATGAAGTCTATGTATCTAATCAAGGAATTATACAATAGAAGACAAGATGCTTATATAGGGAAGAAATGCATTATTGTATTAAGTGAATAGAAAGTGGAGAATACAAACCATTCCTTGATGTTGCAAGGTCCCCTTTCGATGGCTCTTTGCTTCAACACACACACCTTTTCTCCAATGTCTTGAATGAAGAACATCCACAATCTGACTTGAAGAACTAAAGCAAATCTCTCAAGCATAATATGAAGTAGAACTCTCCATACAAATCTTATCCTATTCAACCTTAGCCTTTTCCATGAGAGATCCCTCTTTATATAGTGTGGAAGAGAGATAGATGAGGAGATTAGGATTATCCCACAAAATGAGAGAAGTAAGTAAGAACCAAACCGATCGGTGGCCACCTCATCTTCCAGAAGATACTCTTCTAGAATATTCATGAAATTTGACATTTCCCATGCTTTAAGCATCGTTGCACCCTATGCACAAGCAACATGAGATGAAATCATAGTCCAGGTTTAGATCAAAGTGTGGCGATCATGCATCATCGCACCCCATGCATATAATAGGGTGCAACGACCTTCCTTTATATGGTTTTTGACAGAGGAAAGTTAATCACCTTTCTCATGGAGAAAGTATTCTCTTAATATTTTCAGGGAACATTAACACATGTTGTCACATGACCACCGAGGTGACCAAGATAATGTGTAGCAGAATGCCCCCAAAATTATGAAGTTGGAACTCGTGACAACCGAAATACTTTGTAGAATGTGTGCGTCGAAAACAAGGAGCACATCGATCAAGAACCTGCAAACAAGAAAGCATATACATAATATCATACCATTATGAGGTAGGCATTCCCATACTCAGACTAAAAGTGACTCTAATCATAAGTGTCAAGTGATTCATGGCCACTAAACATACATTGTGGATCCATGTCATCATGATTCAACATAGCCACCATGAATACACTTTGGATCTATGCTCTAAAAGAACTCAAATTCAGACATAGCCATAAGACATACAAAATGGATCTATGTGTCAATACAAATCATGAATACTCCATCACAACCTGGACTAAAGTGATAAGATCTAGTGTCTTCATTTCCATTGTCTCTAAGTACGAATCTAGCCATGTGATTACAAGTGTCGAAGTCGAACATGGTAGAAACCACTTGATTACCGATCATTAATGAAAACCATTAACAAGTGCGAGGGAAATCACCATTGATGTCAATGAATCCCAAGGTGCCCTAGTACAATCCAAAGAATGTGAATAATTGAGTTGAAGTCGAACACTCGATGGAATATTCCAATCAAGGGTCAATGATGTGAACTCACTGTTGAAAGAAAAGAAACCTTCCATTGAGGCATGCAAGCTCCAAGGTACTAAATGATTTCTAATCCTTGTTCCTAAATAATGAGTTGAAGTTGACAGGAAAAGACTCATCACAGGAGGGCCTTGATGTATCCCCCATAAATGCCATAGAATATGTAACCGATTTGAAATAGATAAGAGTATGAAGTGATTTGGAACTAACACAGGGAAATCCGACATGGTAGAAAATTTATAACTGCAGATGGCCGACTTGATAGAAGGCTCATTTAGGTTGGAATTATCTTGAACATATGAACGAAATGAAAATGGTTTTGGAAGCATTGACTAAAGGAGGAGCCAACATATGGACTTGTGGATGGTCAAACGAGAGACAAATGGATTTCCCAACCCAGACACAATGATGAAGGGGGGTTTCATGTTCAAGAGTGACTATTATTGCCACTAACAAAAATACAAAGACATGTTTCTTTCCCAATTCCCCCCACCATTTCTGGTGAGTACCTCTTTATTTTTACGCAAGATTGAGGAGGATAACATATGCTTGTCGATGTAAGCTAATCCTTCAGATGAGTCCCTCAAAGTATATTTAATGAACCCTAAGAAGGACTGGTTCGATCCCATATGGGACTTTCAATGCTTGTTTAATGAGTCCAAGGAAAGAAAATTTAGCGGTTTTTCAATTTTGGAGAGTCTGAAAAACAGTTAAAGAGAACTCCATAAGGTCCTTTTTCGTAAGTTAGTCTGACGAGACCAAAAAAGAGATAACTGTTGAACAATTGAGAGGGGGTTGGGGGTGAATTAGTTGTTACCATGCTTACAAATTTTTTCTTCTTATTTTAAACTCTTTACAAAGAACTCAATGACAATCACAATAATGTAGGGAGGTAAGCAGTAGAATACTCAACATCAATCACACACATGAAATATACAGAAATAGATATTTCCCCAGGAAACCCATAAAGGGAAAAAACTCTTCTTCTTGATATGACAAGTAATCTTTATTTTTTGTACATTATCATTCTTATGAGAACCAGCTCATTGTGAGGTTACCACCTCTATTTTTCAAGCTGCAACTTGTTGAGAGCACCAACTCTATGGTTTCTCTAGAACCCACTAGAAGGTAGCACCAACTCCCTATTTTCTCTAGCACCCACTAGAAGGAAGCACCAAATCCCTAAGTGTTCCAGCACCAATTGGATGGAAGCACCAACTTCCAGTCGCACAAGCACTGAACTATATAACAGAGAACAATAGTTCTCCCTTCCACCACCCTGCCACCCTGGTTTTTTTGGCTGAAACCAGATGGAAGCTACAAATCCCTTTGTTCAAGCACCCACTTGAAACTCTGAGGAAACCAATTCTCCCTGGAACCTCCCTACCACCCTGAAATATAAATCTTTTCTTTCTTGAATTTATTACAATGATATAACATTTATCTATGGATTACCAATCTCATCATTGTTCTTTTACACTGCTCTACTCTACTTTCATCAGTGTCTCTCTACTTGCCCCACTTACACTTTATGTTATCCTCTCTTTTATGCACTGTGCACCATCTCCATTCTATGCACTATGCCTCTTCTATGCATTTTAGCTGCTGCACACAACCTGCTTCTACTCACATAAATCCCTTGCAACAAAGACCATACATATATTCTCTGTTCTTCTTTTTATATATTCTCTGTGCATCAACTACCTCCTCTGCACAATGCCTCTGCATGTTCTTCACTCCATCACTATTCTTCCCTACAGGTTTTTCACCACATCTCTTCATTACGACCATGTGTCTCACTGGTAGAATTCCTTCACTTCTTTGTTGTTCATCTCACTCCCATGTCGAGTCCTCTACGTGATCATAATTCAAACTCTTCATCTACTATGGCTGTTAGCTCCATGATTTCATCATCATTGGGCTTGTTAGCACTCTGTAATTTGCCCAAGGTTGTGAGGCAGTCACAGAGGCAACATCAAAACCACTTCAAGTCTTGGATCTATCCCTCCAAGACTCAGAGAGGGATCTCTCTGTATGATATAAATTTGTTTTAATAGGTATTAGGCTAGTTATGAAGAACAGGGGTTGGTGTTTTTAAATGATTTATTTGGAACAACGAGGAGGGCCATTGGGCAAATGGGGTCTGCACTTTAAACAATGTGATTCACTCTCAGATCTGGACAAAGTTCTTTCACAAGGCAAGGTAGCGGAAATATTGAATCAAATTGAGTTTTAATTGTATTGATTTGAGGAAGAAATAGGGGAGATAAAATCCAGGCACAGGAGCAGCTAAGAATTCCTGAACTAAGCTTTAGCAGAAAACATAAAGATCATCAAAAGCTCAGAGGTAGAGTATCTGCTGATAAATTCTGCTTCTATTACTTTCCTTCTGATAATAAGAACTGAAAAAAAACATAATGATCACAGTAAAAACATTAAACAGAGAAAAACACCACCAATATCACCACACAGGAATCCTGTAAAAGAAAACATGTTCATTGCTGATTGCTCATCTCAAAATTATAGAGAAGAAAAAGGTCTTCTGGTCATACATAATCCACAGTCCAGTCCAAGAACCTCACAGGTCGAACCATTTTACATTAAAATCATCTGGATAAATAGGATAGACCATCCCAATTATTTTTGGAAATCGTTTTAACCGCCTTGGCCAAAAATAACCACCACTCCCACAAAATTTGG
>ML921925.1:0-10099 GCA_009831015.1 Picea engelmannii
ATATATTATTTACATTCATCAACCTTTTCCATAAGGTCCATTCACATCACACATCCACATTTTTGAGTTTTCCACAGTTCTTGGCTAGTATAGTTATTTTTACAGACTAGGGGAAACAGGGTGTTACAACACGTGGTCCAATCAGGCGGGTGATGCGTGTCACGTCCTAGCTAACATTTCAATCATCTGCATGCTAAAAAATTACTGACACGTGGCACACATCCCCTGTGTCCATGTCATCCCTAGTGACGTCTGCAAGCCATGTCACTTCAGAAATTCTAGGGTCCACATCACCTCCTGGTGACATCATCGTGGCCCACTACTTTGGCTCTTCGGACTTCGAGAGTTTCCACACTAGCACACTTCCAATTATCCCGAACTCTGATTTCCCGAACTGGCCAAACTACAACCATGTGTCTCCCTTATCGGACGACCCATATTAACCTCGGACTTCGGGACTTCGGAAGTTACTGTTGCAAGGATCAACGACTGCCATTCCTTCAGGCCTTCGAACTTCGGAAGACTCAAACCTCAACTTTTTCTGAAATGTTTTTATCCGAATCTCGCGATCTACTGATGCGTGTCTCCCATGGATCGACGACTACAATTTCTTCAGGTCTTCGGATTTCAGAAATCTCAACTTTCAACCTTCACTTTTCCCCAAAGTGCGCAGGGTTCTTCCACGTGTCCTCCTGGATTGGACGAATGAGATTCACTTCAGCTCTCTGGGATTCGGAAATATCAATTCTCAACTTCTCCTCACTCGCTCTTTCCTGGAGTGCTTTCACCCAGAGCACATGCAATGATCCCCAACTACTTCGATTATTCAGAGTTTCGATGATTGAGCACTAGCAAGTCACATCGTTGCATGCCTTTTAATTTACGGGGGCACGCATCGATGGTTTGGAGTAACCCACTTTTCACCCCGCAATTCTTCTGATGCTGACACATAACCCCTTGGTGAAACCGTGGTTTGGATTGTGGGACCGCCTTGGGAAATTATCTCCAGTGAAAATTAGTTCCCCGCAATGCCTCCTGTCCATTGATCTCACTCTCTAATGGGATCTTACGGTTGTGACCTTAGCCCTTACGTCCTTTTCATCGAACGACCCTTTTTCACTTGTCCTCTGATCCAACGATCTCAGATCTCTCCTGATCCTTCAGTGGCGATCACTCCCAAATTTGAAGAGGGACGGTCACGATCCTTCGAACCCCTTACAACGGGTCTCTGACGTTCTATCTACTACACAGATTCTGCATCGCCATTCCTCCCGAGATTTTCAAATTCGCAGTCAGAGTTCGATCTCAACCCTAAGACTTTGACCAACAAACCCGGCCCATACCAGCCCGGTGTTTCAACCAGAAGCTCTGATACCAATCTGTAACATCCCCAGCCACCCACAGGTTGGGGCATGCTACCTTCAAGCCCACCCTTGGACTTCGTACTCTTACCGGTACCTTATTTAATTAATAAGGACGCATAAGATACATGATTTAGCGACATGCACAACAATATCCAACAAGCATGCATAATCTAAGATTTAGTTAAATGATAATTAAAATACATAGCGGAATACATTCATACATAGATAATAATATCACAAAAGAGAGCACTTATCTTTATAAAAAGGCGACACCAATTGGCTGCAGAACAAGGACGTTCCACCCAACCGTAGACACCACCGCTCCAAATCTTAAATACAGTGTCACCCCCGAGCCAGGGCTATGAATCCACAAGGACGGTTCCAGAGTGTACTTGGGTTTCCAAACCAGTCAACTCTCAATCTCTCACAGGTTTCCTAGCACCCACAACAATCTAGGTACCTAGCTCTCTTCTACCCAGCCTGTACTGCCCAAGAGAATGGACCTCCACCCTTCTCTTCCACGGAGTCCCTAAGGCAGTCCTTCTCCTTTTCCAGGGCCTCTGGCATAGCTGGTCCAAAATATCAATGCCAGAACTCTCAGGACTCACAAATGTGAGCAAAACAGGGCACGGGCCAATGCATATCATACATGCATGCCCCAGGTCATGGCTGGATTGCACCAACGACCATTACAACCAACTATCCTGTGGCTAATTCTCAACAGTTCCTTTCCCTTTTCCAAGCCAAGACGCAGGTGAGGATGGATCAATGGATGGGTGAGTGAGTGCATGAAAAGGTGTGAGGGAAAGAATGGTACAAATGAAGGAGTGAAGGAGTGGACGAGACAATGACCAACCCCACAATCAGACCAGGGATGGGTTGAAGTATTTTCGTGTGGAATCAAGAACTTCCTAGCCTTCCCCAAGAAGCTCACATAACAATCCCCTCCCTTAGGAAAAAAGGGTAATTAACATAGGAATACATATTTAGCCCCTCAAGCCCCTCTCTTGTGGAATCATAACCCCCTATAACTCTAGTCCTTGTCCGTCTAGCAACCAACGATGTGTTTATTATTAATAATGATTAAAACATTAAATTTCTTGGGCATACTGGCCCTTTAATAATTGTTTGGGCAATCAGGCCTCTCAACATTGTAACAATACATTATTTAAAATGGGGGTTCGAAACCCGGGGTGTTACAGTCAAGTTTACTTCAGGCACAAGTTGTCGTGGATTGTAATTATGGATCACACTCGTTCGGGTAATCCCTTGGGCATAGACATATCGTACACCTTGGACACACTTCAACATGAATGAATTGAATCAAATGGAGTTGCCTTCGGTGGACTTGAGATGGATCGGATGAGTTGGTCCACTTAGGAGAAGTTGGTTCCACTTGTGCGTAGACAAACAAATGATCAAGTAGATTGGGCGACCTTAGTAGCCTCGAGATGACCTTGTGGATGGGATGACCTATGTGTGGATGACCTAGGAATACATGATGACTTGGTAAAATGAGGGCTTCACCTTGTTGATCAATATCTTATCACATTAATTCATAAAGGGTTTTTTTTAATTGTGAAAAATAAAGTCAATATATTGTAGGTATTGGGGGGGCATGTGTTAGAATATAATGGATGTGCTCGTTTAACAATAGATAATATCACTATTGTCACCCAACCATAGGATGAATCCACCCCTGAGCACCTTAACCTTGACAGAGAATCATTCTGGAAGCAAACCCTGGGCTAGATAGCCAAACAAAGGGTGGCGCACCTTTCTCCAAGGATAACGCACCAAGCAAGAACTGATCAGAGAGTCCAAACCATAACCAAGAGATAGTCCAATCCAAAACCGAAATATGCTAGCTGCAACAGTTGCAACAAAATCTCTCCTCCAAACTTGCACACAAACTGACCAACTTCAGTGCGCACAAGTATTGCTTCTGCAGTTCTAAGAATGCCTGTTAGAATGAAGACTGACCTCTTGTATTTATACTAAATATGGAAAACTGCCTGGGCCGACTTCTCATTCTGGGTGCCTATTTACTTAGTATATAATATTTCCTTTAGACGAATTCTTCTCTTGGAGGCTAATAACCTAATACAAGTTATCCTCTTGAGCCGACTTGTCTTCTAGGTTTATTAGCCAACTAATTAGGGTTTCTTATTGCTTCCCAGAATATTCTATTCTCGTCATGTTTACACGTGGAGGTAAATACCTACTGCAACTACCATAATATCAACACTCCCTCCTAGCTAGGGCGGTATTGAAGGTAATGGTCTTGAGCACAAACATACCATTCACATGGTAGCATAAACATAGTCGTATAGACTATCTCATGACTAGATCATGAGCACCATCATCACTATCAGTGTCATCAGCTGCATCATCTCTCGAAACCATACTCCATCTGAGTAATCATACATGATGCTGGATAAGTCACTCACTCCACAGAGTGACACAAGAACCATTCTTCTAATYTGGACATATGTCTTGGAAGAATAAGTGTCCTGGACCATTTTCCGTTTGGGAAATMTATGTCCATTGATCATCCATCTAGTTGATTAAACATTTTCCAACACTACTGATAGTCTTCAAGGCAAYCTGAACAATGTCATTCAATAGAACGCAACTGTGTCTATCCATAGTAGTACACAACTACTATCCAGTGGTACACTACCACACCAAGTAGCACACAGATACTTGATCAGTGACATATAGTCACAATCAGTGGAACACATCCACCACAGTAGTATACATCTACTGTTTGGAGACATACAGACTCCATAACAATCATATCATCTGATATCAACCTGCACATAAAACATTGTTATGATATAAACTRAGTCATCTGGGCCATTCTTCCATGTACATMTGTGATATTTGGAAGAGCATTTTCCCTCAGAAGGTAAAACATCAATGATGAGCTATCTAGACTATTCTTCTCAATCAAGGAAGAATAACTGTCCCAATTTYTGAGCATGGACCATTCCCTATCTRGTCCATTCCTCYGGTACTAAACAAAGTGAAACCTAGAGGGAATGAATCTGCCCTAGGGAATGCCTATCCCTGATTGTTGAACCTGGACCATTCACCTATCTGGTCCATTCCTCCAACACTAAAMAAAGTGCAGCWTGGAGAGAATGAATCTGCCCTAGGGAATGATTGTCCTRCACCAACCTCCAAAACAGACCATTCTTCGAAACTGCTCACAATTGTGAGCTTTGAAAGAATGACTGTCYGGCGAGCCAGACCAKTATTCTTGACCACTACTAAGAGTGATCGTCAAGAAGAGAKATTKTCCTATAMCATTCCCTATGTTAACCACAAGGGGAATCGTTGTCTATGGTACATCATCAATCCATCGAACCATTTTCATTATGAAAATGACTGTTCRATCTGGACCATTTTCTGAACTGGAAAATGCATGTTCGTCAGAAATTTCAAACCACTTTCCGAACTGGAAAGGAACTRCTTATCCTGAACCATTTTTCGAACTTGAAAAATGATTGTCCATAAATCAATAACACATCAGTGCTCCCTCCCAATCCTGGGATTCATCTCTTCCTTTTTCAATAAGGAATTCATCTCCACGAGCTCYAGCTTGAGTACACAAAGTTTTTCATCTTGGACAAGGGCTTCACCAAAATGTCTTCTTATCTGGTCATCTGTGGAGATATATATTGGAGAACGACTTTCTCTTTTCTGGACTTCATCACRGAGAGTGTAATKCTTGATCTCAATGTACTTTGGTCTTCTAGAATATTGGTTTTCTCTTAAGGCTTCATATMGTTCTGATTAATGTAGTATATCATTGTTGGATTCATCTTTTGTTTCCTAGTAGCTCATAACATCGTGGTAGGGCTCAAACTGAAACATATCTATGAGAGTTTGTCATGGATTAGCAATCCATCATCCTGGATTTTTGAGTAGCCATTCTGATACAATATCTCTGTTATAGAAATATTTTCACCACGCTTTTGTTGTGTATTGAAGACTCTGCACCAAGTTGCTTGAATCCATACAAGATCTTCTTCCATATGCATACAAGGGTCTCTTTCTAGTATACCTCAAAGCCTTTGAGGTTTCTCTACATGTAAACTGCAACCTATGGATATTGTGGACGATATATTGGCTCATGTAGAGGTATGTCTGGTTTACAAGAAATCATCATAGTCTTCTCCCTCCATCTAGGAGAACCTCTAGTTCTGGATCTTGCAATGCTTTCATTCGTAAGTCTTCCATACACTGTTCTTCATCACAAATTTCAGTTCCTCTGCTTGATTGATTTTAGTGAATTCATATCAGGCTGGTAGTCTTGTGATTCTCGATACATTGACTGGTTGTTCTGCCTTTTCTTTCTCTCTTGGAATATTCATGTTCTTCCTCGTGTTTCTCCTTAGCTCTTGAGTTCATGGAGTTTTCTATAGATTCCATGCTCTTAAGATTCCAATGTCTTTCATTCATCATAGGATCATGGATGTGGATGGACAACCAAGGATTACTTTAAGGTTTCCTTTCGAAGAAGACTTCTTCTGAAGTCACACTGAACATGTGCTGCTTTTCATGGTTTCTACCATGGATAGATACTTCATCATCTTCAATGGATCATATAATTTAGGAGTATCTCCCTCCTAATCCTTTCTTCATGCATGAATGCATGTTATTCTTTTGATAATATAATCAACTCCCTCCATCTAGGAGATTCCATGCTTTCATCTGCATCCTTATTTCCTTATGCAAAGTGTCACAAATCTTTTTCCAATTTCCTCTAGATTGTTGACTTCTTTCTGTCTTTACTTCTTCTAGGTTTCTTCAGGATTGATTCTGATAATAACTTTCTCATGAATTGTTACCAGGGGTTGTTGATGTACTTCATCCTTTCATGTGTATTATCTAACTTGTAGAAATCCTTATCTTGTTGTTCCTCCATAAGTATAGTTTCTCTTTGAACATATTATCTTCTAAGAAATAGATATGCAAGATATGTACATAAAACATGGTATGTACAGGAACTATGTAGAGTGTTGTTTACCTTGTCTTAGAAGAAGAAGTTTGTTTCATCCTGCTTAATCTTCTTTGAAGGTTCCTTTTCTTAAGCAACTGATGCTTCGTGTGTCTCCTTCCTTTTCTTCAACTCGGGACAATGATTCTTGTAGTGACCATACTTTCGACAGTTGAAGCATTGTATTTATGACATATCATTCTCTTGATTTGGCTTCTTCCTTGAACCAAACTTCCTTTTGTTCCTGAAATTCTTGAATCTTGTTGTGAAGGCTTGATCATAGTATTTATTTTGAGGTTTCTCTTTTGTACTAATCCTTGATTCTTCTTGTGCACATCAAGTCCAAAGTTCTTCGAATGTAGTATACTCCTTCCTTGTGTTCATACTTGCGTCAAATGCATCCCATGTCTTGGGAAGACCGTTGAGTAATATATTTACCAGTTCCTTCTCTAATATGATCTCTTCAATAGCTTGTAGTTGATCTCTTAACTGAGAGATCCTTACAAAGTATGATGTTATGTTGTCATCATCATTCATATTCATGTCACGGAGCTCATTCTTCAGACTCATTACTTGTCCAATGTTTCTGACTGAGAAGAGATTTGTTAGGGCATCATACATCTTCTTAGATGAGTCAAGATGGAAGATGTAGGGTATCAAGTGGTATTTTATAGAGTCCACTATGATACTCATGGCATTGATGTCACTGTCTTTGAACTTCTCCATAACTGTAACGTTATGTGGTTCCTTCTCTTTTCCTTCTTCAATCTCTAGTTCCACGATCTTTCCTTTCACGATATTCAACACTTTATTCTTGGCAAGGATGAGGTCAATCCTTGTCTTCCACACTATGAAGTTAGAAGCCCCATATAACTTTTTTTCTGACTTCATAGAGTAAGTCATGGTTGCCTTGACTAGGTCAACCCTAGATTTGACCAAAAACTCAAACTTGACATTTTTTCTTGCTAAGAGTACCAGGAAATGCGCTAGGCTAGGGCGCACTAGTCTATCCAGAAATTAGGCCAATCCCTTCACTTAAGGTTCCTCAACGAGAGGGTTAGGGTTTCTGCAACTGCACCTGCTAGTAACCCTAGCAACAATGCTTTGGTAACTACTCCTGCTAGAAACCCTAGCGAAAGTTCTTCAATGAGCTTAGTATCCTTATGGCTATGCTCCCTTCTAGTGGTTAGACTGAATGAAGGAGTTGTGGGCCCATAACCTATTAGAATATAATGGATGTGCTCGTTTAACCATAGTCAATATCACTATTGTCACCCAACCATAGTCCGAAGCCACCCCCGAGCACCTTAACCTTGACAGAGAATCATTCCGGAAGCAAACCCTAAGCTAGATAGCTAAACAAAGGGTGGCACACTTTTCTCCAAGGATAGAGCACCAAACAAGAGCTGATCAGAGAGTCCAAACCATAACCAATAGATAGTTCAAGCCAAACCGAAATTTGTTAGTTGTAGCAACTGCAATGACAGCTCTCCTCCAAACTTGTGCACAAACTGGCCAATTGCAGTGCGCACAAGTGTTGCTTCTGCAGTTTTGAGAATGCCTTCCAGAATGAAGACTGGACTCCTATATTTATACTAAATCTGGCAAACTGCCTGGGCCGACTTCTCATTCTGGGTGCCTATTTACTTAGTATATAATATTTCCTTTAGCTGACTTCTTCTCTTGGAGGCTAATAACCTAATACAATTTATCCTCTTGAGCCGATTTGTCTTCTAGGGTTATTATCCAACTAATTAGGGTTTCTTCTTGCTTCCTGGAATATTCTATTCTCGTCAGGTTTACACGTGGAGGTAAATACCTCCCGCAACTACCATAATATCAACATATTGTGCAAAATAAAGTCAATATATTGTAGGTATTGGGGGGGGGGGGGGGGGGGNTTGAGGGGGTTTATCGGTATTGGGGGGTATAAAAAGGGGTATCTAGTAAAAACGAGGGCTTCTTTTATTGGAAATATTTATTAGGAGGGGGTTCAACAAAAAGATTTTGGGAGGTATTTATCAATATCTAGTGAAATTAGGGGTATTCTTTAATATCCCACGAATGAAGGCACTATGTCACATTGAGTGAAGACCTTGTGCTTGGGAAAACTCGAGATGACATGATGAACACATCGGCTTAATAACACTTACATCCACCTTGGGTGGCTAGCGATTGCTAGTGCACGACATGACTCATATAAATAAGGGGACACCTCAAAGTGATAGGGCATCAAGAAAGAAATCAAGCGATAAGAGTCATCAAGGAGGTGTGTGAGTAGTCTTGTTTAAGGGTTTGGAATTGCAGGTTAACTTAGAGTGGTTAAGTAATAGAGACAAAGATAGGACCTGCAAGAGGTAGGCTTGTAGAAGCTTTAAGGGTTAGTGTACAAGGTTGTTGGGAATTCTTGATAGAAGGAATCTTGCCTTAGTTTTTTTATACTATGTAATTGAGTTGTAGGTAGTGGTCATATATATAAAACAAGGGTGTTAAGCACTTGTCTTGGGTGTTGTCATTCCACATGTGTTGTGTTGTGTGGATGTTCTATATGTATTGAGTATTATGTTTCCATGTATGCTTATGTTTCCTAAGTTCTATAAATGGATAAGTATAAATATTGTAGAGAAATGTTTTAAGGCTACGGTTAGACACACTCTTAGTGCGACAATCTAAGTTGAGTAGGAATTGGTGCATCTAACTATTGTAGCTTAAAGTGAAGTTATGGGTAAAATTTGAGAAAAGAGGCATAGTTCGATTTTAGTAGGCATAGGTTGGTCAAACCATTGCGGTCGAGACAACAAGGTACCATGTGACTGCAGGTGCTGAAATGAATAGGGCACACTAAATCGCAGGAAAACAATTATGGGCGGACTACAGGTTTGTGACACCAACTCAATTTTTTAACATTAAGTATGAAGCCCTAAGAGGAAAAATTATAAATATCCAAATCCATAACTTTAGGAGATGATGTGGAAAAAAGAATGTGGGCCCCAAGGAGGCTACTTGATACGTCAACTTCTCAGGCCCACAATATTTGCACACAAACTCTATTTACAGAATTTATTGTATCAATGCAAAGTTTAATCCATGCTCTATATGTTTGGAAGAATGGGGTGGTCTATGTCAACTGCTAAAAACTCAAGGTAAATGCCTGAAAAACACACTAGCAGTTCAAGCCTGGAAAATTGTAGTAGAACTAAAAAACATGTGGAATCATTATGAGTCAATGTAATATGAAGGTGGCCACTAGTATCCACCTAGATCAATTTATCCATTAGATACATACTAAGCATGTCTTAGAGCACTTGATTTACTCTCTCGATTTCCCATTTGTTTCTAGATGGTAGGTAGCAATGAAATTCATCTTGGTCCCCAATCCCTCAAAAAGATCTTTCCAAAAATTCAAAGTAAACTTTGAATCTTTGTTTGATACAATCAATGAAATGAGTGGCATCATGTCACCTTGCTATATTTGGAAAATTGGTAATAAAGTCCATTGTTATTACCTCCAATTTCCATTCTGAAAGTGGAAAAGGTTGTAGTAGAGTTGCTAGATATTAATGCTTGGCCTTAATGTAATGGCAGAATTAATTTAAACAACCATTGAATTACAACACAACAGTAAAATTTAAAAATTACTTCATTAGCACATTTGCAATTCAAATTCATCATAACAATAATATTTAATAACAAATTTTTATACAAAACCATGCATATCTTGGTAAAT
>WSFP011594273.1:0-10098 GCA_009831015.1 Picea engelmannii
ATTAAACATATAGTGATGAGAAAGGACGTTGTATACCTTGGAGTGATCAGATGAAGTGATAATATGAGTCTAAATACAGGTGATGAAGGGTATAATTATGGCAAAAAGTATGAGCAAAAAGGTACAATATGTGGTCCCAACATTGTTAGCTTTGCAATTCACAGCTTTATGTCCAAAATTATTACATGAACAACATAAACCAAAAAATATAGTTTGATACCTGGGAGTTGAAGATCTTCTGAAAGAAGGTGATCTTATGAATCCTTATTCTTCTTGAGGCCTATCTGTCTATTGTTGATTCTGAAATCTGAATCTTTTCAGTGGAGGAGTGTCCCTGTAATATTCCTTGTACATCTTCCTATACCCTTTGATTATTTATTCATATATTTTTGGATTTGTTTCTTGCTCTATTGTTTTGGAGCTTGATCCCTTTTCTGTCTGATTGTATCCAAGTCCAAACTTGTCAAGATGAGATTTTTGACTGATGATAATGTCATCCAAAACTTTCGAGCTATTCTACATATTTTTCTTTTGAATATCCTTTCTTAGTGTGACAATCTCTGCTTCCAAGTTTCCAATGATCTTGTCATTTTCTTCTAATTGTTCTTTGAGTGCTTCTTCAATTCTTTTATCTTCTTCTATTTGAACCTTCAATCTTGTGATCATTTGTTCTAGTTCTCGAGTGTCCTTTTTCTTGTCTAGTTCTGCTTGTAGTTTCTTGTTTTTCTTCTTTTCTCTTCTAATAACTTCCATGTCACACATTAATTCTTCTTGATAGGAAACTTCTGCCTCTTCAATTTCATCTTCGACTTCTTCATATCCTTCTTTGGCTTCTTCATATTCTTCTTCAAAGTCTTCTTTGTCAGAATCTTTTACTGCCATGAATAGAACTCTTCCCGTCTCGCTGTCATTGATTTCATCTTCATTTGATGATGAGATGTCTTCTTTGATGCATAAGCGTTTCTTGAAATCTTTCTTTGTAGTTCTTTTGCCTTTATATGTGTGTTTTCCTTTTGAGTAACCTTTTGTGTTAGAAAAATAACCAATACCATCACAATTAAAAAAAATTAAAGGAAGCTTACCTCTATACCTACCATTAGTTCCCTTGTTCAGTATTTTGACAGAGTTGGCCACTTCTTCATCATCTTCCGAGACGTCGTTGCTGCTGCTATATTCTTCTTGTTCCTTTTTCTTTTTCTTTGATCTTTTGGATGCTTTAAAGGCTATTTCTTTTACATCTGGATTTCCTTGTTCAGTTCTCATTTCATATGCTGTGAAGATTCCATGCAGTTCGTCCATGCTTATTGAGTTCATATCCGATATTTATTCTAGTGCTAATATCTTAGGGTTGAATCTCATAGGAAGAGATCTTGGTACCTTTTGAACAATTATAGATTCTTCGATTTATTCTCCCAATCCTATCATTGCATTCACTATTTCATCAAATCTTAAGAGGTAGGCTGCAATATTCTCATCTTCCTTCATTTTTAGTTGTTCGAACTAACCTCTGTAAGTTTGAAGTTTTGCTCCTTTGACTTTTGTATCTCCTTCATAAATATTTCGAATTTTGTCCCAAATCTCTTTGGAAAATTTATAATGTGCAACTTTGGTGAATATTGTTTCACTGCGACCATTCAAAAGTGAATTTGTAGCTTTGGAATTATTCTGACCAAGTTTGATTGCTTTGTCATTTGTTGGTGGAATTGTTGGTACTGTGTATCCATCTACAATTGATTTCCAAATTTCAAACCCCTATGCTTGTATATATGTCTTCATCCTTATGCTCCAAAAATCATACTTTTGTCCATCAAAGTGTGGTATTCCATTTTTATATGAGTTGGTACTCTCCATGATCTACCTTTCAGTGGTTAAACTAATTTATGAAGGAACCTTCTCTGATACCAATTGTTGGATTACTGAGAGGGGGGGTGAATCAGTGATAGCGTAATTATAATCCTTTTTCTCCAAATAATCCAAGTGTTATATCAATGTAGAATTATTATCCAATAATGAGCAATAAGAAATGAAAAATCACACACATACACAATACACCAGTGTTTTATGTGGAAACCCAAATCGGGAGAAAACCACAAAATGTTTTATCTTATATGTCTTGAAGAATTACATTCATTGGAAGAACCAACTTCCTTTGTTTTCCAACTGTAACTGGAAGGAGGATCCAACCCCCTAGTTTCTCAGGCTACAACCTGAGGGAAACTTCAACTCCCCAATTCTCTGGCTACAACCATAAGGAGGCGACAAGCCCCTATGTTCTCCGGCTAAAACTAGAAGGTGGCTACAACCACCTGTCCTTGCCCCATCCAATCACCCTGAAATAGAAGTAGAATGATGGAACCACTTCCAAACTATCATTGTGAGATATACTGATGTAAACATGTATCAATAAAACTGAACCATGCATCAACCATGCATCAACTTGTACCTCAACCTATAATCAACCTGTACCATAAACAAGTGCATCAACCATTCACCAACCTGTACCAAACAATCTGTAATCAACCTGGACCATAAAAAAGTGAAACCAACCATGTACCAAGTATGTACCAATTATGTGTCAAGTACTCATCGACTATGGATCATCAATATGTACCAACATCATACACTATACACCTCATGTATGTGCCAACTCATCAACTACTTGTCTCAACCATGTACCCAACTTGTACCTCAACCAAAATCCCTCATCAATTTCATCATCCAAATATGATTTGTAACTCTGTAATAGACCTTGTGTATATGATCACATACCTGCAAACATTCCTTAACTTTAAAAACAAGAGACTATCATTTTCATCAAACATTTCTTTAGTCTCACAAGACAAGTTTTGGATTAGTCAAAAACCTTAACTTGAAATAATCATAACTTTGTACCTGTAATGAATAAATATATGAAACTGATAGACAATGTTCTTTAGTGTGTTTTATGAAATTCAGGTTTCACTACTTGGAACCTCTTAGAAAAGGATTTATGGAAAAAATCGCACACCTTGGTTAATTCTGGCTTATTCTAGAGAGCGACCTTGTAGAGTGTGCCCCACACGAAAATTTTGTTGAATTGATATGAAACTATTACAAAACATATTGCAGACTATACTCTAACCATACATTTTGTCTTACTGAATTTGGATCTATTATGAATAATTTATGACGTTTTTACCCGAAACTCATGTTTTTGACTAGTTTCAGGACTAGCCACAAACCCTATTTTCCACAGAGTGTAACTCAAAAAATACAACGACCCACAAGATGAATTTTGTACCATAGATACTTGAATATGTTTCCTCAATGGAATAAAAATTGAACAGTCTGAATCATTCTATAAAAAAAATTATTCCGAAAATGTTGAGATGACCTGAAAAAAAACATACCTTAGAAAGCATCATCAAAAGAAATTATCCTTCCTTGAATTCTGGCCTTCTTTTCTTCACTTTCCTCATAAATTTGGCTTAGATGTCCTTTGGTTACCTCAGAAACCTATAGGTATTCAATATGTTCAATTTTGATTAAAATGAGAGAGCCTTGCCTCTTATTTATACTATCCAAGTAGCTTCCTTAAAAACATCTTCTAGGTCACTTTGCCCACTTTCCTTATTTTAGGGTTAACCCACTTCTAATTTATCCATTAAATTTATTATTTAGATAATTGATTTTTTATTCTATTTGAATTATAGTGCACTCATCACTTCACTTTATTATTTACCTTTAAAAACTCTTAAACCACTTTGACTACTTTGACCTTTTGGGGCTTCTAGATGACATATGAGGGTCCTCCAACTTCGTAAGGCCATAACACTCAAACCACAAGGAGTTATGTGATGTTCCATATACCAACATAAATGGAATGACATGTACTATCCATATAGAATAGTATTAGCTGAAAATATATCAAAACACATACCGTTATTCATCAAACAAACTTGGGTCCATTACCCAAACATGGGTTCTCCAACTTCTCATGGCCATAACTCTCTAACCATGAGGAGTTATGTGACGTTCCACATACCATTGGAAATGGCATAAAAAACACTATCCATCTAGGATATTTTCACTGACAAATTCACTAGCATTCATCTCATTATTCCACAAATAAGCATGGATTATCTAACAATACGTCTAGGATAACTCAATCCCCAAAGAGTCTTCCCCTGAGGGTTTTCACCATAAGGGGACCACTTTGGAGTTCATCCATTTCTACTTATTATCAACCATGACAAGGAAATAACGAGTCATCTTTACATCAAACAATCTTGGGTCCATTACCCAACCTTTGTGCTATGGGGTTTTCTTCAAGGGTTGACATCAATGACAACCAACCTTAATCAACAAGAGCGACAATGTATTTGGTTGTAGTACTACTACTAACCAACGAAACTTTGCAAATGGTCTCTTATTATAGGCTATATGACCCATGACACCCCTTGTAGGAGTCAAAAGTTGCAAAATTTTCAAATCTTTTTGGTCAGATCCAGAAGTCTCCAGTCTCAGGGATCTTTAATTGATCTATGTTTCTATATCTTATCTCTATTTGACTCTTTTTGTCACACATTTGGTCTTCGATCTAGATTTGAAGTGTGTTTGTGTGGTTTGTTTGGATTTCTTGTTTCCATTTATTTTTTTCTTAGCGATCCATTGAGTTGGGATGTGCACCTAATATATTTGATTATATATGGTCGTGTCTTGTATTGGATTGCATTTGGTTGGTTTTCCCTCTTGTAGTTTGTATGCATTGCTAGATCCACTTTCATTGTGATTTTTGGGTTGATATCCCTGTAGAGACATTGGAGTGTGCTCCCAAGCATTAGTACCAATTTCATACAACCCTTGCTTACTGATTTTTTGGTTTTCCATTTGCATATTGTCATTCTTTCTTAGATTAAGGAACTATTTGCATCATATTTGGAAAAAACAAACAAAAATTGCTTGCATAAAAAAATTTGAGAATTAAAGACAACATGCATTCTTGAAGTGTTTGGTTTTGAGATATTGTCAAAATTTTGGTTCTGATTTGTCTTGCATGGTTGCTTGGAGCTTGTGAGTTTGCATTGTAAAGTTTGCAAAAAACAAAAATCGATTTCCCTCCCATAGATAGAATTCATTGAATTGAACAATTGCATTGACATCTATGCATTGATTTGGTTGGGTCAAGAGTTATAAATGCCATCGAAGTTTCATCTATTTCCCTTTAACATAAAAACAACCATAATAAGTAATTTTGTAATCTAAAATGTACTAGACTTCTTTTCTTTGATAGAAATCCAACACTAGCTAGGCTTAGGGCCTTGGAATAGTATTGGAGAGTAAACTCTCCAAGGAAACTAAATAAAACCTAGAGTCATTAAAGACTGTAAATCCCATTTTCACAACCAGTGTGTCGGGAGCCTCTTCTAACACATGATTTAAGAACGAGGTCATTGTTGAGGAAAATATATCAAATTATCTTACTCAAGAATTTTTAGATCTTGCTTGGCTAAGGAAAGATAGTCAGGAATGTTACCCTATGTTTATAGCCTCAAAATGTGTTTCTTAATCCACAAGTATTAATTACAAGGGGTTAGGCTGATTTTTGAATATAAGATTGTTGAAAAATATAACATTTTTATACAATTTTCTGAATATAAAATATGCAAAAAGTAAATGTGGAGAAAAAAGAAAAAATACCAAGTCACATATTAACACAGATGAGACAGAATAGCAATCGATTATTTCATTCCAAGAAATCAAAAGAATAATTCTCTTTACAAAAATACCTAAAGGAGTTTGGACCAAAGTCAAACTTAGATATCCCCGATGAAAACCATACAAAAAGACTCTGACAGGAAGTAAAAACTGAACTTTAAAATCTAGATCAACATGCCACAGATTTCTTCCCACTTGATTCTGCACAATATCCTTTATCAATCATGAAATTTAATTCAAAAATAGAAAAGTCTACACAGACTATCAAAGATAGATCAAGACCCCCAAAAACAAGTGTGTGAATGATGTAATTCAGCTTTGAATCTTGCTTTCTACAATAAAACCCTATTGTCATAAAAGAGAATTAGGCTTTTGATGAATTGAAGAATGAATGAAAACTAAACTATCTCAATAAAACTCAAGAGAAAACCTTAGTATGTTTTCTCCTTCTATTCTCCTCTTGTTCTTCCTCCTCATTTGGCTTTTATGTATTCCAAATTAGTTGAAGTAGTTCAACCACTTCATTTGGTTAACTAAAACTCAACTAACTTTTAGTTTAGGGGAAGAATTAATAATAATGATAATAATAAGGGTATTTTAATAAATAATAACTAGTAGGTGGGACCCCTTGTGACTCCCTTTAATTTACTTAACAAAAATAAACATAACTAGACAATAAATCAAACACATCCCTCCTTGTAGCTCCCATAATCATTTCCATAATTTGAAAATTAAATATCAATGATATTTCAAATCATATGCAAACATATAATATCCAAAATATCCAAAATTATTGTGTTGTACAAAACCTTCAACAGTCCTCTATCCTCAATAAAACAATAATAAAGTAAAATAAAAAACCGTATTTGCCACTTTGAGAGGTAATTTTCCCTTTGTTGTTGCTATCCCTTTTTGAATTTCCTAAATTAGCCTTAGGCTATGTAGACTTGAGGCTTGATCTCACTGATGACATGAGAACATTCATATTTCAAGTGCATGCGGGATGAAACATATTTGGTTGAATCACTTGAAGTAGAAGAGGGAGCAGCGACAACTTTTCCTTTATCATGCATATGGTGGACTTCGGTTTTGAGTCTTTTTCTTGCGTTGGAGGATTGTACATGTGCATGTGTAGGGAAAATATAGACATTTGGGTTAACAGGTGGAGGAGAAGGTAGACACAAATTTGGCCAGCCATGATGGTGGGAGACTATTGGGTGAATAATCTCCTACCATCCATTATTCTCGAGAACTTCAGGTTGAATAGAAACATGAGGGGGTACATGGATACCAGGGACGTGTTGGGGATGGAAAGGAGGCATCTCCGATATAGGTTGTGTTATCTCTCCAGGAGTCCTTCTCAGGTTGTATCTTGAAGAAGCCTGCTAACTTAAAGTGTAATTGTTTTTGTGTTTATGTGTGGATCAAATGGGATAACTGACCTACTGAATTGGTATCAAGACAGTCAAATATATATAACCAAATGAGACAATTCTTTCAAGAATTAATGATCAGATAGATAACTTAACTGGTGGATGAAGAAATCTATGCTTATTAACCAGAACACACATGTGATGGGTCAAATAAGATATTGTATGTAACACCCTGTTTCCCCCAAATTTGTAATTAATCCTAATATAGGAATTACCATGCTAAAGCATGATGAACATGTGAATGCATGATGTGAATGGACCTTATGAAGAAGGTCGATGAATGTAAATAACATTATGAATTTATATTGCAGAACTGCTGAGAGGGGATGTGCTGAAAAGAGACCACGATGGCGGTGGAAGGCACCTGGAAAGGTGGCGTTAACTTCCACCGAGAATTAATACCGTATTTGGACTCCACTGGCCTGGAGAACCAAAAGTGGCTCGCTAGCCTTGAATTAAATGTCTCGCAGACTGGTAGGTAGATGGTTTAATGAGGGATGGGAGGTGAACCTCCCATCTGTAGAGCCGTCAGGCCTGATCAACACGAGGGTAATCGCGCCACACAGAACCTCGCAAGAGGATAATGCGTGGGGTAGAAGCGATTGGGGGGCAGACATGAGGGGAGAACTCTAGAAATATGCAGAGTGAGTGATAACAGAGAGGAAGGATTGCAATCTTCACTCCTAGTCACTGGAAAACAGAGACGCAGTCTCATAGCATCGTGGTCTCAGCTCGAGGGTGGCTAGTGGTAAATCCGCTGGGAGTCGCTAAGCCTACGGTTGGGTGGAAACGAGCACCCCTCTCAGGAGTTGCTTGACCCTGGTGTTATCTCTGATACGTGTTTTTCCTCTGGCATCTTGATATATATATATATATATATATATATATATGTGCATATTCTGATAATTATGCTCGTAAGCTGTGAAACTGTGAATGATTTCATTATAAGAATGACTGTATGGTGTTTTGATCAGTACTAGTAGTTGTATATTTATATGGAAAGACTACGTATGATTTATGTCTTCATGAATTCGTTATTTGTGTGCGTACTAATCAAATTCATACTTCACGTCTGGTTCTCGGGAGGACGACATCCTTACATACCTCAGGTAGTACCCTGAGTAAATCTCCCCATAGAAATACCTTCCTTGAAAATCCCATCAAGAACCGGGAAGGCGGTTGTGAAGGCATAAGGCCTTAGTAACCCTGCATAAGGAAGAACGATCCTCTTGAAAACTGAGATGACAGCATAAGGATGAAGTAACGAATCGACGGATGAGATCTCGTCGGGAGATCTGTGGTCACTCACGACCGTTAGATCGGAGGAAGGAGCTGGAAAGTTAGGTACCTTAACCTTATAGGTATTAATCGACGAACAAGATTTCGTCAGGGAATCCGCGGTCACCCACGACCGTTAGATTGGTAGGAGAAGGTAGGGTGTTAAACACATTACCACTTGGTTTCTCTGTCTCTTCGTGGGCAGCGAAGAATTTGGGATCGTAGATCTCCAAGGCCCATGAGAGTATCTGGACCATTGATTTTTCCATGTCTAGGGAGTCGTGGAAGAATGCATGGATAGGAGCCAATCTGAGCCATCAGATCTCGGCTAGAAAACCCGACAGCCATGGGATGTGTCAAGAGTTACCCGAGGGTTAAGACCCCATTGTATAGGGGCGAAAGTCCCGGATAGATTTGAGCCATCCGATTGACGGAGGCCACGTGTCATGAGATTACCTGTTTCGGGGAATCGAGAATCGCGGAATCGGGAATCCTGATAATGAGAGTTCGGGAATTTCCATGGTGGAAACCCCAGAGCAGTCGTGGACCGTCTGATTTAAGGAGGCCAAGTGTCGTGAGATATCCCATTTCGAGAAATCGAGAATCACGAGATCAGGAGTCCTGGTGACAAGGGTTCAGGACTTTCCATGATGGAAAACCCGGAGCAGTCATGGACCGTCCGATTCAAGGAGGCGACGTGTCGAGAGATTACCCGTTTCGGAAATCAGGGATCAGGGATTCGAGAGTTTCATTGAAAAAAAACTCGGGCTCTCGCCTTGATAAATCCCGACCCATAATGTTGAGACGTTAGCATGTGGCTAAGTCCTGGTGAATAGACGAGATTCCTTCGGGGAATCTCAGGGTCTGTAACGACCGTCCGATGTGAGGAAGATATGCCGACTTTAAGCTGGGGCGTGAATGCACAATTAGATAAGTGACGAGCAGATCTGGATGGCCAGAGTCCACCCGCCCAGATCTATGACTGAGGATGCATTTCGGAGCCCCCTTGCCATTCTGCCTTTAATTGGGGGGGGGGGTCCGAAATTGGACGTGCAACTCTCGAACGGTCAATATTAATCCATCATGATCAACGACTCTCAGGTGGATTTCAGACCCCCCTTGCCATTCTGCCTTTAATGGGGGGGGGGGGTCCGAAATAGTGTAACGTGTGAAGTGCCCCCCCCCTCCTGTCCTGTCGACTACCGTGTCACACCTCCCCCTCTGCCACCTGTATTCCACTTAACTATGCGACGGGGCCTGTTCCTATTGGTTGGTCGCTAGCCCTGTCGGGGTTTGGCGGTTGTAGAGACGAATGGCTTAACATTACCGTAACGCCAAGACGCGAAATCCAAAAGACACTGCATTTATTTGGACTATGATCGTGACCTGCGATTACATGGGAATGGAGAGAGAGAGAAAGGGCCAACCTACGCTGGGCCTCCATGGATATTTAGGGATTCTGATTCAGTAGAAGACCAGAAAAATCTGATTTAGGTAGTGGGTATGTGACATTTTAGATTACTATTAAATCAAGCTTATGAACTGACAAAATGAGATAACATTCATTAGCAGTTAAGACAAACTTGAATCAAAGTATAGAGAGAGAAAGGCAATGGCAATCTGACATCAATAATGAAAGGAAACTGTGATTTGTATTTTATATCTGAAAGTCTAGTAAAATAGCATCAAG
>WSFP011594278.1:0-10098 GCA_009831015.1 Picea engelmannii
ATGATACCTCGGACCAATTACCTCATGGAGCAAGAGCCCTTTCTGATGCAAGACCAGGCCGGTAGTGATGGAGGCTGGTACGGATGACAGGACAAAGCTGGCTAAGAAGAAGAAGATGGGTCCTCCAGGACCATGCTCAGGTCATTCCTGCTCTCGGTACTCCATGTCTAGGACCATGTGGGCCTCGAGACATGATCTCCTAGTTATCCCTAGATATCGGGGATAACAAGACCTATTAGCTCCTGGATCTTCTCCGCCAGTGCATCTCCACCCCATTGCGGAAATTTGTGGCTGTGGTTGAAGTTCCCTCATACTTAAGCCCAATTTTCATTGTCTACTCTTTACTTCATGCATTGTATCTCTTTATAGGAAACTGTTTGGTACTCCTGCTTTGAATAGACATCATTGTACTCAACAGTCCCTTTGACCTACTTTGTGGTCATCAGTTGGACATTAATAAAATTATCTTATCTTATCTGTCCTTTAACTTGCCGAAGAGATCTGCACTCAATACAATAGATCTGCTTTTCTCTCAGAGCAAGAGCTCTGATACCATGTTAAATTTTACTCTAGATAAACTAACTAAGTAAACATTCAGATCTAAATACTTTGTTGAAATAATTAACTCTTGCATGCAGCGAAAAAAATGAGAAAAGCAATCACGCAGTACACAATAATTTTTCTGCTCTTCCAAATTAGTTCTTCATCAAATAACATCAGAACTTACAAGAGCTCCCTTCACAAGGAAAATGACTTTGAGAAATAAAAACCACAAACCAAATCTGCAAACATGAACCACAACGCTGCCTCGATTTGTGTTCTACCAATCACTGAGGTTGTTCGTACAAATATGTACAGATCCGTACATGCTGCAAAAAATGTAGTTGCCTCGAAAGATGTGCTGCCTCGAAATATGTGCCACCTCAAAAGACGTGTTGCCTTGAAATTCATGCTGCCTCAAAAGATGTGCCACCTTGATTTTTGTGTTGCCTTGAAATCCTCATTGCCTCAATTTTCATGCTGCCTCGGGAAGTGTGCGACCTGCCTTGGGAAGCATGCTGCTGTTTTTCTTTCCTCGTCAAGATGAAAAGTGAGATCTGATTTTTCCTCTTCACCTCACGTGACTTGTGAAATGAAAAATCCTTGTCTTTTCCTTTACTCTCTCTATCTTTTGTCTTGAGCGATTTACCTAATCTCAACAGTCAAGATTAGATCGTGAGATCAACGACTCTCTTTTCATTAAATCATTAAGTGACTTTAACTTAGTCACTTTATTAATTAAAAGTCACTTTATTAAAAGACATTCACTTTATTAATAAATTAATAAAGTGAATCCTAGGAAAAGTATAGGATACATTTAATGGTGATTTTCACAAGTAGACACCCTTACGGAAATACTTGTCCGAGCTACAAACACTAACATCATCTTCATGCCTACATGTCCCTTTGCATGATGTTCTACCACAAGTGCTTGTTATATCATTTTAATCCCTTACATCCCTAATTTTCTTTCAGAGGCAAATAAGGCCATAGAGGAGCACCTTGCTATGTTGGGGGAGTCTACAGTGATGTAGTTAACTCACATCCTATGCTCTCTAGTCAGCTACCCTTTAAGATCACAACATCTCACATGCTAAATTTAAGTATTAGGTAAATCGATGTGAGGGAGACTTTGAGAATTAACTTAACAAAATCTCAGAGACATTACCACTTTCATATTATAAGTACAAGTTACAGCAACTATATTGTCATCTGGAAAGCTCGTCTTGTAGGTAAAGAATTAATCTGTATACTTCCAAAATTTGAAATCTTAGAAAGCATGTGAGGAGAAATCCCATACCTCATTTCAAGGGGGATTGATTTGTGGGTCAGAGTTGAATCCCAAAAAACAATTTTGACTTGTGCCCTTGTGACAAGACTGCATAATATGTTGTTAGCTTTTTAGCTCGGGAGGTACTCCGCATGTGTGTCTTGTATGCAGGAGTTACCTTGTACCTACACTACTAGGCACTTGACTTTGTAATGTTTTTTTTATAAAGTTGTGATAAAGTGGTTCTTTTATTAAAGTGTACCTTCTAATATTAAAGTGACTTTATTTCATAAAGTGCACTTATGTTATAAAGTTAAAATGTACTTTAATATTTTAAGTGATTTATTTTGGAGGGAATGAATCATGATCCTTGATCTTGTAAATGCAAGATTAGATCTTGGCCATTAGATCTAGGGTTGGAGAAGGTGAAGGGTCACTTTCAGATTATAAGAGAATGCATTTGGTAGTGTGCAAGATACAATTGAGAAAGAATTTGAGAGAGATTTTCCGAGAGAGCTTGAGAGAGGAAAGAGGGCAGCAAGGAGGGCACATTTCCCAAGAGAGTTTGGGCACAAATCCCAAGGGAGTTTTCTGTGTGAAAGTGCTGGAACTTTCTGCTGTTAGAGAGGCTGTACTGTACAGATCCATATAGTCTGTACAACAGGCTGGGAGGGCACGGATTTCGAGGCAACTTGCTGCATGCAAATCGAGGCAGCTTTTCTAGTGTTTTTTGTTGGTGAAGAGGGCAGTTTCTGTTGCTGTCCATACAACTGTTAGTTGTCACAGATTTCGAGCTGCTGAAAGAAGGCAAATCCGTACAGCAGAATGGATTTTCTGGGCATTGATTTCAAGGCAGAAATTTGGGACTGTTGGGTGCTGTAAGTTATTTCTCTTGACTGTAAATGTATTGCTTCTGCTGATATATCTTTCCTAAAGCTAATAAAATCTCTCTCTCTCTCTCTTTGGGTTTCCCCACATTGGGGTTTTCCTTAGCATTGTCTAAATTTTTGAATATTTCTGAGTTGAATGGTTGCTGTTCATTGTGTTTATTCCGCTGCAAAATTGCTTAGCAATGTGTATTTCTGAATGTGGGTTTAGACATTTCAGAGTTCATAGAAAACAATTATCTCTAGGTTGGTAAGTGTATGCCAAAATATAGTTTTGCTGATTTTGTCATTTAAAAATTCTACATATGCATGTTAGAATATCGATAATAAACTGTAAATATGAAGTTAGCAATCACTTATTTTATGGGTTTAACACTTTGCAGTTAAGCCAAAGCTTTAGCTTCCCCTATGCACTGTTTTATCCATTTTGCTTGTTATTAGAACAATTCTTCAGCAGAAAATATGAATAATAAGGAAGAAACTGAGCTCGCTTTGATTCAGTAGGACATGCAGTTGGGTCATTGATATCTGATAAATAATATATGCACAAAGATTTAAATGTTCTGTTATTCAATTTGGCAGTGGACCACACATGCTTAAAAAATGGTTTTGTTGCAAAGCTATATTGGATATAACATGCAATTTAGTTTTAATGTCATTTATATCTCTGATGGCTTAATCTTGTCATGTAAATAGCAAAAACCTTTCTGAAACTAACTTGATAAAACGAATGGTGAAATTACAAAAAATAAAAAGTCGATCAAATACCATAACCAAAGATATAAGACATATGCAATGCAAAAATGTTCAGCTAGGAATGACTACTTTCACAATATGACCTGCTCACAATGTTTATAGATGTTTATATTGTAATATATTCATTTGAAGCTTCAGTTTTGATGGGGTAACCTCTATGTGTGTGCAGGTATTGCTATTAAATTTCAGAAAGGAGATAGCCTCTTTTCTACCAGAGAAAATGTCAACCTCAGAAGTGGGAAATGCTGAAGAATGCTCAGATGTCCTTGTCATTAATAACTCCATGGCACTTGTTGTGCATAATGAGGATGCAAATATTTCTGTGCTTGGTCATGTGTAATGCACAACTTACTGATGCTTTTTGTAGGCTTTCAAATGCATTTTATGTTTAATTGATGACAGTTTATAAATTGTTGTATTCCTAATCCATTTTTATTATTATGAGGTTTAGATTAACACACCATGAGAAAATTGATAATCACTCCATTTAATAATGCAGGTATTTGGTAAAAGCTAGTCAGCAAGGTGGAGGTTCATTCACAGCATACACATATGCTGGGGAGCTCCCTAGCTGTGCTTTTGGGTTTAATAGTCATGGGGTGGTAAGCTTGTCTTGTCACCTCATAGATGTGATGGCATTATGAGTTTAAATTTGGAAACTATCACAACATTTCATAGACCTAAAATTTCGTGTGCAGGGGTTTACATTGAATGCAGTCCCTCCAACAAAGGAGGAAGTTGAAGTGGGCGGCATTGGGAGGAACTTTATCTCTCGCGATTTACTTGAAGCAGTCAGCATTGAGCATGCATTACAAGTATGTGCAGAATCAAAGTATTAAATTATAGCTTCATTATAATGGTCATATTGTACCTTTCTATAATAGTGTAATTGCAGTTTATAACATTTGGTATCATAATAAAGGTGACATAGGCTAGTAATTAATAATGTTGTTGAATGATTTATAATAAAGAGACATTAATGCTATCTTAAACAAATCAAGTCAGTTGTAACTTGTATGGTTGGTTGTCTCCTCCACGAAACTGTGTGCATTGTACCTTTCCATTTTATATTATTGGAATATCAAAGACATTCTCTCTGCTCTGCAATTTTTCAGATCTTCTTAGTTTGTGATAAAATTTGATAAAAAGGTTCTAGTTGCAATGCATTATTCCTTGTTTCATCCTTTTTCTCAAATATTTTGTCTATAACAGTGTCAGCTTAAGCTGACATAGGAATATACAATTCTACAAATCATTTGTTAGCTTCAGTTTGTGTGCTAATTTTTAAGTTCCAAAAGATTTTGCTTAATTGCAAACAAAAATGCGAGTATGGCAAAAGTTTCTGAAACAGGAATGGGTTTCGGAGATGACAACTTCATAATTCTAGGACACTAGGAAATGCAAGGCATTAGAATATATATATATATATATATATAAAAGAGGGAATCAACCCAATGGACTGAAAACCTTGGAACAATGCGCCACATCTCAAGCTTTCTTTTTTTTAGTGAGATTGAGGGTGTTGGTACTAGGCTGACTCAATTACATTAATTACAAAGTAACTTCACTGCTAACAAGGATATAGACAAGCATGGCAACCAACATAGTTGGGCCTTTTAACTAGGGAGGACGACAACTGTTAAGGAGTCACACTTGACAATACACCACACAGGGCAGGGGCATGCCCTCTAGGATATGAACATGGGTAATCCAGATGTCACCAATTCGTTTTTAGGCCACAACTCGACAGACTGTATATATATAATGGAAGATGGAGGAGGCTAAGGGAGACTTAGGTTCTTGTAGGCATTGTTATCGCAGGATTTGTACTTGTGCAAAGCCCCAAAGCAAGTCCCCAAATCTGCGTAACTACAAGATATCCTACCACTTTCACCTTACTAAGAAATCCCCTCGTTTTAGTGATGGAGGAGGTCCACCACAAGGGAGGCTTCCCTGGTGACCTCAAGGGATCAAAGTAGCAAGTTTGTTAGCCAAGTCTACCGCCCCCTTTCTTGATCACCTAAGTCAAGGTCCAGGTCAAGGAGAAATAAGAGGTAAAAGATGGTTTGAGTACCTGCCCGGAACAAGAACACTTATAGAATATATATGATGATTTCCAAGTACAAGTATGCAAGTAATACCTCTTTAAGACACTAGACAGCAAAGATTGTTATGAAATTGCAGCAGATTACAGTAGTACAACAGGAATAGATAAATTATTAAATTATAACAACAGCAAGAAATACACTTCAAGGAACCATTTTTCCTCATTGTTTTGGGCCACTTTTGCACGCTGTCCAAGACACATAGCTTGCTGATTTTTGGTTTTTAATGCAAAAATAATAATTTAGATCAGCAGCAAGGCGCTTTAGTGTGTCTAGGGACTCCCCCCAGAGGCTATCAAGCACTAGCCCAAACGGAGAGGGGTTTGGTCAGTGACAATTTGGGGCCTTACTCCTTTAATTAGACTATTTTTTACCGCTGTCTTAACGCATATATCAGCTCAGATTGGAGGGTAAAAATTTGTGCTAATAGGGCTTTAGGGTTTAAGCCTTGAAGAGATGGATTGCTAGAGTGCAAGCACTTTTGGGCTTTATCAACCTTTTCTCCCTTCATAATACTTCAAGTAAGTCAAGAAACCAAGCATCTAGGGATAAAATCCTAAAGTGCTAGCACTTTAGGGCTTTAGGATGCTAACCATAGCAAGGAGATTTCACCAATTTTGAACAAGAATAACTTTGTGAGAGGAGGAAGCACTTATGCTCTTCTCTTGGGGTTTCACCAAGCAAGACATCTAGCATGAAAAAGAGAAATTTACCATAACATTTGATAGCACAAATTGCAGAAATTTCACTTCACCAAGATAGCATGAGAGAAAACCCTAATTGCAGAAATTCCATCCAAAAATCAGCAAAAGCATCTACAAAATGATCCTCCAAGCAAGTCGCATGAGAGTAGAAGAGAGAGATAGCCAAATAGGGCGAAAATTTCAAACTTGTTCTCTCACAAATGGTGAGAAGATCTGATGATAAAATGAAATGTCAAGGAGCTTTATTTATATGGAGCCATCTTGACCTATTTGTCGACTTAAAAATGTCAACAAAAAAACATAAGAGGGTCGACCCTTTTAATTTTCCCTTACAATATACAAAATTAAATTTTTACATGAAATAAAACCCTACAAGGGTGACATAGGCTTTCCAAGTGCAACGTCAAGCATAGGGAGGGAGACGTTGGGCCTCCAAAGGCCATGTGTCATTCCCAACTGCCCTGTCATGGTCTTCTCTTGTCAAGTCACGTTTGGAACCATCTCATGCATCAAACCCTAGCTCTCCAAGGTGACTTCAAGGGCTAAGGGGTGACGTCCTAGGCCTCCAAAGACCAACCTCCAAGTGGAGAAGGGTGCAACCTCATCCTCTAGTGATGCTTGGGTGCCTCCAAAGGTAACGTCCTGTATCCTCTAGGTGCAACATTCATCATCCACTGTCTTCCACATGTGGGGTCCAGTGTCCATCCTGTGGGAAAGGTCCTACAAAGACAAACAAGTACTCCCTCCAAGGATCCACAAGTCACAAGTAAAATGCCAAGTAAGCCACATTTAATACAAGAACCACCCAAACATGTGCATCAAACCCCCCTTTTCAAACTAAACAAATGCTCAAAGACCTTATAAGTTTTACCTAATTTAGGTATGGGAGGGGTGTCATGGTGCCCTATTGGGTAAGCCAATCCCCAAGTCAAGGAATGTTTCCCAAGAGGACTCTATCTAGGTCTTGTGCTGAGTATGAGGTGGATTGGGGCAAGACTTTTGGGCATGGGGTTCTTGACATATCAAGGGTTCGTATTGTCTCATTTATGGGTGCCTTTATGGAGGGTGTGTTGCGTCCTTCATTTGCAATGCAACTTTTTCCCAAGCCCTTACCTTTAATTTATTATGGTTCGAACATTGAGTGCTATGTGCAATGGAAAGTAAAGAGCACCACAATGCCACTTGGAGTTAGGAACACATTGAGTGCCATATGCAATGGAAAGTAAAGGACCCCGCGAATGCATTCCCCAAACAAGTGGGACACTTATTAATTATATGTTGTAGAAGGTCCTTGATTTTTATGGAGTAGCATTTCATTGCTCTCAGGACCTTAGGGTGAGCATATAGAAGGATACTGATTGGATTTTAACTTTTTCTAGCTACAACACCTCTGGGCCTTGTTATCGCACAGTTTGTAGCTAGGTCGAATGGCTAGAGAATTGAGGCCAAATTGGCATAACAGGAACCTTCCCCACCCAATGTCACCTCAATGGGGAGGTTTTTTCTGTTTAGGGAGCTTAACCCAGGGGAGACGTCCCCGACAACCCGGCGTTTTGAAGAGGCTAAGGTATAAAGTCAAGTTTAAAGTTTCCCCCTCACAGGTTACCACCAAGATCAGAAGGTCCGACTAATCAGCCAATAAAGAAGTGTATGCCCAAAGAGAACACTTGCCCGGAACAAGACAACAATAAAGAATATATGCAGGCTATAATTCAGTGGGTTAGTACTTCATATGACTATCTGATATCAATTAATAAGCAATGTAAAACAATAGATATCAATGAGGTCAATGTTTTGTCAATTAGCTATGGAAAAAGCATCAATTCATCAATAACTATCAAGATGATAAAGCTAACAACGCATCCAACCAACACTTTACTCAATAAATGCTTTAGATCATCATCCAATTGCTTATAGAAGACAAATGCTGCATCAAGATGAGATAACCAACTGTGATGTCAGCCTTAATTAGGGTTAGTTTGTTAGTTAGGGTTTCAAGAATTAAGGTTTTAAGAGTTTGTTTTGGACACTATGACCTCAACGTTGTGTGCCTAAGATCAGTGCCTAAGGGTATATGGAGTCAATAAAGGAGAGGACACAAGATTGAAGGGGTAACAGGCTAAAGACGAGAGGGAAGGGTTCTAGAGTGCTGCAATGGCAGGGCCCTAGAATCAAAACCCTAGGGGAAAGAGGCTCACTCCGGTGTTGCTTAAGCAAGGCCTCGTGCTCTTTCCTCCTTCTTTAGGTCAAACTTGGCAAATGGCTAGCATAAGAAAAGGGTTAAAACAAGAGGATTTGACGAGGGAGAGTGTTGTAAAGACAAGGCTCTATCACTAAACCCTAAAAGATGGACGACCCTAGGTGTAGATAACCTAGGCCTAGGACGTCACCCTCCTTTTAACCTTTAAAATCAAAACTAGCTTAAGGGAAGAAGTTAGATGAGTGTAGCAAAGGCTAGGCTCTATCTTCCTCCTTCAATGGCTGAATATTTCTCTCTAAGGGGACATATGACCAGGACCTACTTGTGTGCTTGTCACCTAGGGTTTTAAAATCATCAATTTTATAAGTAAATGCAAGAATTACTAACCTACAACCATTCAATCAAGAAGTTTTGCAGGAAAAATACTTACATATCATGAAGAAAAACATGTGCAAACCCTAGTTGTAAACCTTCCTCAAGAGAAATGCCATAATATGCCAAGAAAAGCCTCCCATCAACAAGTGCGCCTCATTTTTAAAGACCAAATACCCAATGAGGGTGCAAAAATCAGACCTCACAAGTGTGAGCGATTGTGTTATGTCCAAATGAGGGAAAAACATCCTCAATATATAGCATCTCATGACCTTTAATTTAAATTTAGGTCATTAAAAATAGCCGACAAGGCTAATAATCAAAATCATATTGTTTTCACATTAAACTGTCAAATAAAACCCTAAATGAGCAATAAACAGGACATCAAGCCCCTCTGAGGGAGACATTGGCCCTTTAAAACTCAAATGCTCATAAAGATTTAAAACATTTAGAAAGACAAACCATAAGATTGCAATTAATATTTGTGAACATGAAAATACTTGCAATGTGTGTTCCTAAATATTCATCTAAGATCCCCCAACACACATGGATTGTCTAAGCAACTAGGTGGTTAGGAGTTTCTTAAAAATTAAGTAAATTTTATTTTTCCCTCCCCCTAACTATGTGTGGAGCCTTAAACCTCCTCCTCCTATGAGCCTCCTTCCCTTAGGGTTTTGATTCTAGGGCCTTGCCATTGCAGCACCATAGAACCTAACCTTCTAGTCTTTAAATTTTAATCCTCCTGAGATCTTGCCCTTACTTTTGACTCCATATTACCCTAAGGCACTGGTATTCTCTCCAACGTTGAGCTTGTTGTGCAAATTCATCCTTTAAACTTTCAAAATTTGAAACCCTAACACACTAACCAAGGGCTGACGTCATACCTGACGCAGCAAGCCCTCTAACTCTGCAATTAAAGATGACGTCATGCCTTATTTGAACTATTGTTGATAGAAAACACTATTGGCTTGGTCATCTTGTGATAGACATTGATGAATTGGTAATTTTCATTGACTAATTAGCAAAACGTTGACCTTCTTTGTCTATTATATTGCTTAATCGTACTAACCCTAAAGAAAGCTGACGTCATCCCTAGGATATTGACGAAGCAATCTATTGTGTATGAGCAATTAATGATATTTAATGCATTGATTTAATTCAAGGATTGATCATTTTCATTAGATGCTATATCATTCTAGTGTTTATTGACAAGTAACATTATATTGCCATTGTCATTATTGCAAACATTGACTTCGTCAATATT
>WSFP011594281.1:0-10098 GCA_009831015.1 Picea engelmannii
AGTCATGAAATATTATATGAATTAAGGGACTTTTGTGTCACAATCAACTACTTTGGATGGCTATATGGCAAAAAGAGCTAGTTTGCCACATTCAACCTTTGGGATGAAAGAACTTGTTGATACATTCATAATTTGGGTGTGAACGTAAGGTAAAAGGAACTTATTCAATGAAATTCAACCTTTTAAGTGTTTTTTGAAAATTAATGTGTGAAATCTTAATCTTGGAGAGCTGGGGGTGCTACTCATCAAATAAATGTGATGGTGCTGTCATATTACGCTGAATTACAATTCCATTTCAACGACTAGTTTTATTAGATGAAGAAAATAAAATAGAATTATAACAAGAAGGAAATAAAGCAAAATTATAAAAGGAAATCTCTTCACGTTGCTTTGCTCACATGTTAAACTACACCAACTCTTTATTATGGTTGATCCCTTATGGCTTGTATCGTTGATATTATTGTTGATCATTCCTTCAAGCAACTTAATTTGTACTTGCAACATCTCATATGTCCATGATTAATTGATGCCAATGATGTCCTTAAGCACTGTTTAATAGTTTTGGAATGCATCATAAGTTAAATTCTACACTCTGGTATTCATTAACAACTCTCGATTACTTCCGTTATTTCATGGTCTTAAGTCATTTCAACATATTTTTAATGGTTACATGGTTTGATCTCTAAATATTACATCATTTGGATAAATATTGTGGCATCTATTACTCATTTGCAAGTGCACTTATGGTTCAATTTTCACACATTATGTAAACACAAATTAAGGACTATTACATTTATGTGTTTCATGGAATGTTATTAATGGTTTAATTGCCACATGGGCATATCATTTTCCTTGGTGTATATGCAACTTTATGGTGTGTTGTAAGGCTTAATATCTCACTAAGCAAGTCACAAGTTGCGCATTCACACTTGGTTATCTTAAAATGAATTTGTGCACTTTACAATTATTAATCACATTCATTTGCAAAACGACTTGTTTTGTTAACTAATCAATCGAAGCTAACATTTCACTTCAGTGTTTTAAAAACTAGTGAACTGGAACCAGAACCGGCCGGTTTGACCAATTCAAACCGACCAATAAACTGACCGGTTATCGCTAAAACCTAAAACCTAAGTAACAAAGAAATACTTGGCTCATGTTTTCTCATGCAAGTTGGAGTTGTAAGGTGTTTTGGTGTGCAACTGAGGGTTATTTTGCCTTACTAATGCTATTTAAAGAGGTTCCCACCCCCTCCATTTCACCCACCTTAGTGATTAATGGTAATGTTAAATTCTTAAAGTAAAAGTGACATTCTCCTTTATCTTTCATTTTCATCCTTTTACTTAAATTTTTAAGATTACCATTAATTGTTTCAGGATGTTTGAGAGTGGTTCCAATCTCATTGGACTTCATATGGAGAAAGTAGAATTTTAGGTCCCATTCAAAATTCAACAGACTTAACAGTTTTCAGGGTTTCAAGATTGGCAAGATTGCAATGTTTCCACTGGATTCTATCGTGTATGAGGATATGGAACTGACATTTAATCAAGAGAACCAAGCCCTTTATGTACCTCGACGTTGGTGGCATTGATTGTTGAACTCTTTTGTCACGAACCCAGTAAAAATGTACCCTTCACTTAAGTATAAACTCTTCTATTGAACTCTTCTCTTTGTCGTCGTGTCAGGTGACTTAGTAGTGTATGTGCACACCAACCTCTGTCTTATACACATGCATAGAGAAGGGTGGTTGAAGGGAAAGACAAAGATGTGGGATGTGTTTTCTGATGATATGGGTTTGAACAACAGTGTTTAGTTGGCATTAGCCAAGTTGGATCTTAATGAACTAGTGCTAGAGCCGGTCACTTTTGATGATGGTGATCCTCTTGAGGGGTCATCCTCCAGAGTCCACATCAACAAATGCACTGATTGCATTGGATATAGGGGAGGAGGATGAGGATGAGGATGGAGGAGAGAGCAGTGGTAGTGATGCCAATCTTGATGATTATGACATGGAGGACTATTGACAGTCACAACTCATGAGCTATGAGATTCTTCCATCTATGGTTCTAGTATCTATCCTATGGCTATATTGTATTTGTCATTGACATTCCCACCTATAGTATCAATGACCCTAACTTAGTATGTTATTTGATGTTGTGGAGGCCATTTAGAGCCTCCTTGATTATGTATTTATGCTCCGATCTCTAGATATGTATTGCATTTGGTGTCGTTTTGATATATTCATGAGCATACTTTGGATATGTTGCCTCTAATTCTCTTTAATGCTTTGGAAACATTATTTAAAATCTTAAAAAAATATTTTTTTCATTAAAATTTAAATATTTTATGTATTTTTTAAAAAATTGGTTCATTGAAACTGGTTCGACTGGTTCATTACCGGTTCCGGTTCCGGTTCAGGTTGGACCCTCGACCGATTTCGGTTTTTAAAACTATGTTTCACTCCCACTATAACGAATTGGCTAGATTGAATTTTAGGGACAACCCCTAGGCTAGGAACCCCTTTCTCACTAGTCTAGAGTGAGAGGCAAGGCCATTGAGGTGACAATGGGTGGCTTGCCTAGTAGTTGCCTTTAGGCTCTCCCATTGTGGTTAGGATTTTTCCATCTAGTGAGAGTTTGAGCGGTAAAATTTTGGCATTGTTGCTGGGTTTACATCCCATTTCCCCGAGTTTAAATTCCATAGCTTCAATTTTGATGAGCATTGATTAAAGTTGGTAATCAACATTTAAGCTCATTTGGAGACTCCATAAAGGGAAGAAACCCTTTTCCTTAAAGAAATGTGAAGACTTGTAGCTTGTAGGGTGAAGCAAGCAACAATTGAAGGCATTAAGTTCACCTTGGCGACTCCATTATATCCCATTCTGGTAAATGATTGAATGTGCTTTTGCAAATTTTAAGAGTTGAAGCATGGAAGCAATAGAGGCTTGAGATTAGGTGTGTACTCCAATTACTTGTTCAAAAATTCCTAGAGCTCCACATGATGAAAGCTTTAGAGAATAATTGTGTGAGGCTATTGAATCATTTCATGGGTATGGTGAATCAACCCTTTCACATCTTATATCTTTCCTCAAGGTTATGGATGAATTTTATGTTGTTTATGAAGATGTTTGGATATGTACCTTTTATGCACTTCGGAAGATAAGACAAATGAGTGGTTCCATAATGATCTTGGTATAGCACCTATAAGACCAATGATGTAGTCCCCCCCTTCTCCCCTCGGGGCTGTTGACCTCTCGGTCAAGGATCAATCAAGACTCTGAGTCAAATCGACTCTTTGGGTCTTTGCTAGACCCCAAAACCACTTACACAAGTACTTTCTCCAAATGCCCAGGTCGTATGAGACCCATGGGTCCTCTCTTGAGCGCTATTCAAATTTAAATGTTTGACGGGCACTAGCTTTTCTCTAGCTATGCCCCTCCTTCACGTGACCACGACTGTGACCACTCGCTTAACCCAAAAGGCGTTTCACGATTTCACGTATTAGGTCTTTGCATGTGAGTCACCCCGACTCTCTCGACCTCCAAAATCCCGACAGGGGCCTAGCGTGTGCTAGCTCCTCCCTTATCCTCCATCCATATGACCCCTCGCTATGGCCTGGGGCCAAACCTTTCGAGTGCTTTGCAACTTCGCGTCTCGCGAATTTCGCTTGCTCGTCCTTTCGAAACCCAAACTTGCGAGTTCTGCTCACCAGATCAATGGTCCACAATCCCCGTGATCTAACGGTCCAGATCTCCCTTTCGCGTATCGGGACTTCACATTTCACAAAGTTGGAGGACCGCTCACCTCCTTTCTCCCGATATCCGAACTTTCAATATCTCCCTGGACAATCAACGATACACGTTCTCTCTTCGATCAACGACTGTGATCCTTTCGCGAGTTCACACTTCGCAAATCTTCACGACTCTGCCCTTTGACCTTTCCACTCTGCGAGTCAACAAAATGCTGATCTCTCGCTACGTGTCCCTTCTCGATGGATGTTTCCGATAGAATTCAGAACTTTGTGATTTTACGATTCTGCTTCTCCTGTGCACTTTCAAAGGGTTAAGGGGCGTTCACCTTACATGGATCCAACGACTTTTGGTCCTTTACGCCCAGATCTAACGATTGAGATTTGTTCTCTCCCTGTGCGCGTTCCTCCTGTTTGAAGACTGATCTGACGGTCCAGATTTCTCCCTGTAGCCGATCTGACGGTTGTTGTAGCTCCTCCTCCTGAGCTTCTTTGTTCTCCCGGACTTGGAAGAATTTTCTAAGTATCAAAGGCTTTGCCCCTTTGATTTTTCTCTTGCGAGCCGACCGTTCTGGATCTCGCTTTCTCCTGGGAACGCTATCCCTTCTGAGCTTTTGAACTTGGAACAAGTTCTCTCTACGCTCCTTCCTTGCGCTATCTCTTTTGAGCTATTCGAACTGACTCAAAACTCCTTAAGGGTCTCGACCCTTCTGCGTATTTCGAAAGACTTTCTGGTGCCCTCCTGGCAACTTCTGCGCTCGACCTCCTGAGCTTCAACCTCTCGGACCTCAAAGATCTCTGTCCCTTCCGCTCCTCAAAGGGATATAAGTGCCTTCTTGGCAACTTTCGCTCAAGCACTCCTTGCTGAGCTTTTCAGAGTATTCAACAACTCTGTGAGTGTCTCTCCTTGACACTCCTCTTCTCATAACTCGAAACATAGTCCTCTGTTGTGCACTCCTTGCACCTGCTCAATGCCCTCTTGGTAGAGCTCTACGAAATCTTCAGTAATTATGTTCCTCTGTGCGTCTTCCGCACAATCTCTATCCTCCCAAGGTATTCAACAACCTTGAGAATCCTCAATGAGTTTGTAAATGTTCTGGTGTGCCCTTCTGACACGTTCTTTCCTGAACTCGATTCGAGATTCAGATGCACACTCCTTGCGTTGGCTACATAGTTTCCAATACTCTGTTGTGCACTCCTTGCACAGCCTAAAGAACCTAGAACGAGTTAACAAAAATCACAGATAGATAAATTTTGTCTATCCCTGCAGATGGAATCTAACATGCATCTACATCATACAAATGACATTCAAATGCATAAACACACACAGACAAATCATGGGCAGGAAAAACCGCTTTGTATTAATCTCAAAATGCATGTACAATGTGTTTACAAAAACTGGACTACTTAGAGTCTCAACTCTCTCTTCCTCCTAATAGTTTTCAACTATTCTCTATGTTCAACTAACTTGCTGCCGCCTCATTTGGGCATACAAAACCTCTATTTATCTCAAAGGGTCCTTAGGGTTTCCCCCGACTACTTGTCTACTCGAGAACCTAACCTAACAACTATCTTAGTGCAGTTGCATTCCAGAGCAGCAGTGGAAACTCCCCCTTCGCTCGCGATCGTTCAAGCGTGCTTCAAAAGATTTTCCATCACTGAGTTCAGGCATGCTCTTCACCGTAATTGCCAACGTTGAGATTCCGAAATGATTCCCAGGCGCTAAGTTGTTTTGCTCCGCATGCTCGCTAACGATGCTCTTGCATCATACTCCACGACTGGGAAAATCATGAGCTCCTGCTCATGGTTCCCTCTGCTCTATTGTTGAGATCCTCCAGGATCCCATACTTTCTCTCGGAGCTGCTCATCTCCTCCTCCTTGCTGCTTCCTTTGCTCCTGTCGCTGCTTCTTCTCTATGACAGATCTTCCTCTGTCCAACCTCCTCCTACTAACAATTTCTTGTGCTGACCCCAACATCAGCCTTCTGATTTCTTCGATCACTTCGTCCAACTGCTCAACTGGTCGGTCCTTGTTTTGCAGACTGCTATGCTGTACTTCCTTCTTGTCAATGGGTAGATCAACCTGATCTCCCTTGATGCCTTCATCTCTTGTGACCTTAGCTTGCCATCTTGCTGCAGACTCCAGTTCTGCAGTCTCATAACTGAGCTGCTGCTCAACTTCTTCCTCTGACAGATTGGCTTCTGTCATCTCCTCTTGTGTTGGTTCAACTCCAACTTCTTCCAACTTCTCCCCAGGCTGGTATGCTCCTCCACCTGTTTCCCACTTGGTCTGTTGGATATGCCTACTTTGCATATTTACCCTTCTCTCTAGGGATTCCAATTCCTCATACAGCTCAACAAAATCTATGTTGTCTGCTTTCTCTTCTGCTGCAGGCTCCAGTGCTGCAGTCATCTCCTGTTTAGCTCCCAGGCTGAAATTTTTGAGTAATTCTGCTAAATGCTCCTCTCCCACAATCTGCATGACTGTCCATTGGCAACCATCTTTTGGTTCTGGATTGTTCAACCAATCCTCCAACTTCTCCAACTCCTTCTCCCATTGAGTGAGCAATTCATCGGAATTCTACTCTTTTTCTGTTGGGGCATACATCAATATCTGCTCCTTCTCCTCCTCTTTGACAGTCTCTACTGGCTGTCTTTCTTCTGTTGTTGCATCTGCAACACATGCTCTGGCCTCAACTAGGCTGCTTGGTAGGAATATCTCAATTCCCCCAATGATCAAAACGCACCTCTGATCCTCCTCCCTTGCGATGGGATGTAACTTCTCATCGTCTTCATTCACATGGTCTGCAAACCCATATGAATCTTCATCTATCAACACTCCTTGCTGGTATGAATTCTCAGCTTAGTTCCTCTCTTCTCCCTTGCCCACCTGGCAATTTGTGATTCCTCCTCTGCCCCCCTGACAGTCTATGAGATCCAGTGATCCCTCTTCATTGCCCACCTAGAAACTTGAACTTCCATCACTACCCTCCTGGCAGTCTATGAGATCATCCACTGATCTTCTTCCATTGCCCACCTGACAACTTGAAAGTTCACTTCTGCCCTCCTGGTAGTTTATGAGATCTCCCAATCCCATCTCATGGTCCACTTGGGAATATGAATTTCCACTGTTGCCTTCCTGACAGTCTAAGAGATCCTCACTTGATCTCATATCATTGCCCACCTGGCAATTTGAAAATTCTTCTCTGCCCTCCTGGCAGTTTATGAGACCTGAAACTGATCTCCCTTCCTCATTATCGAGGGTTTCTCTGACTTCTGGCTCACAAATGCAAACCAACTCTTCCTCTGTGTTACTGAGGTTTTCAGCATACCTCAACCATCTCCTCACTGCTTGCTGTTGCTTTCTAGCCAACAACTTTTGGACATGCCATTTTGCTTTCCTGTTCAGAGGCCATTAGTACCTCCAATGTACCTTTGCCTCCTGTTGCATCTTTAATGTCAACTGTTCCATTCTTGCTCTTATCTCAATGAGCTCCTTGTCAATTTTTGCTTTACTTTTCTTCTGGCGGTCTCCTCTTTGACCACACTCATGGCCTTTAGTAGCCATCTTTTCTGTCTTCAACCCTCTTGGCTATCTACCATTTACTGCACACCCTGTAACCATCTTTACAGAGCATCAACACTTTGTCTTCCTTCACCTGCTGTCCACAAGTGAACTTCAGCTTCTGATACCATTTGATGTCCTCAAATTGTCTCTATTTGCCTTCTCGCCTTTGTCTACAATTTGCAGACAAATTCAATTCTTGATGCTACTTGATGTAGTCAGATTGTCTTCTCTATCTCCTTCGCCTGAAATCTCCGGACGAAATCAACTTTGATACCTTTTGATGGTATGAGACTATCTCCTTTCACTGTCCTTCTTTTGTCTGTGGTCTGCAAACAAAAACTAAGCTCTGATACCACTTGATGCAGACCCCCCCCTTCTCCCCTCAGGGCTGCTGACCTCCCGGTCAAGGATCAATCAAGACTCTGAGTCGGATCGATTCCTTGGGCCTCTGCTAGACCCCAAAACCACTTACATAGGTCCTTTCTCCAAATGCGCAGGTCGTATGAGACCCGCGAGCCGTCTCCTGAGCGCTATTCAAATTTCAATATTTGACGGGCGTTAGCTCTTCACTGGCTAAGCCCCTCCTTCGCGTGACAACGACTGTGACCACTCGCCTAACCCAAAAGTCGTTTCACGATTTCCCGTATCGGGTCTTTGCATGTGAGTCACCCCGACTCTCCCAACCTCTGAAATCTCGACAGGGGCCTAGCACGTGCTAGCTCCTCCCTTATCCTTCATCCATATGACCCCTCGCTATGACCTGGGGCCAAACCTTCAGAGCGCTTGACGATTTCGCGTCTCCGAAGTTCGCTTGCTCGTCCTTCCGAAACTCGAACTTGCGAGTTCCGCTCACCAGATCAACAGTCCACAATCCCCGTGATCTAACGGTCTAGATCTCCCTTTCGTGTATCGGGACTTTGCGTTTCGCGAAGTTGGAGGACCGCTCACCTCCCTTCTCCCGATATCCGAACTTCTGATATCTCCCTGGACAATCAACGGTCCGCGTTGTCTCTTCGATCAACGACTGTGATCCTTTCGCGAGTTCGCCCTTCGTGAATCCCCTCACGACTCTGCCCTTTCACCTTTCCACTCAACGAGTCAGGGAAATGTTGATCTCTTGCTACGTGTCCCTTCTTGATGGACGATTCTGATAGAATTCAGAACTTCGCGATTTCGTGATTCTGCTTCTCCTGTGCACTTTCAAAGGGTTAAGGGGTGTTCACCTTACCTGGATCCAACTGATGTCGGTCCTTCACGCCCAAATCTAACCACTGAGATTTGTTCTCTCCCTGTGCGCGTTCGTCCTGTTTGAAGATCGATTTGACAGTCCAGTTTTCTCCCTGCAGTCGATCTGACGGTTGTTGTAGCTCCTCCTCTTGAGCTTCTTTGTTTTCCCGGACTTGGAGGATTTTTCTAAGTATCAAAGGCTTCAGCCCTTTGATTTTTCTCTTGCGAGCCGATCGTTCTGGATCTCGCTTACCCCTGGGAATGCTATCCCTTCTGAGCTTTTGAACCTGGAACAAGTTCTCTCTACGCTCTTTCCTTGCGCTATCTCTTCTGAGCTATTTGAAATGACTTAGAACTCCTTAAGGGTCTCGGTCCTTCTGCGTCTTTTGAAAGACTTTCTGGTGCCCTCCTGACAACTTCTGCACTCGACCTTCTGAGCTTCAACCTCTCGGACCTCAAGGATCTCTGTCCCTTCCACTCCTCGAAGGGATATAAGTGCCTTCTTGGCAACTTTCGCTCAAGCACTCCTTGCTGAGCTTTTCAGCATATTCAACAACTTTGTGAGTGTCTCTCCTTGACACTCCTCTTCTCAGAACTCAAAACAGAGTCCTCTATTGTGCACTCATTCCACTTGCTCAATGCCCTCCTGGCAGAACTCTACAAAATCTTCAATAATTCTGTTCCTCTGTGCATATTCTGCACAGTCTCTGTCCTCCCAAGGTATTCAACAACCTTGAGAATCCTCCCTTAGTTTGTAAACGTTCTGGTGTGCCCTCCTGGCACGTTCTTTCCTGAACTCGATTCGAGATTTAGATGCGCACTCCTTGCGCTGGCTACAGAGTTTCCAATACTCTGTTGTGTACTCCTTGCACAGCCTAAAGAACCCATAACGAGTTAACAAAACTCACAGATAGCGAAATTCTATCTATCCCTGTAGATGGAATCTAACATGCATCTACAACATACAAATGACATTCAAATGCATAAACACACAGTTAAATCATGGGCAGGGAAAACTGCTTTGTATTAATCTCAAAATGCCTGTACAATGTGTTTACAAAAACTGGACTGCTCAGAGTCTCACCTCTCTCTTCCCCTTAACAATTTTCAACTATCCTCTATTGTCAACTAACTTGCAGTCGCCTCATTTGGGCGTACAAAACCTCTATTTATCTCAGAGGGTCCTTCGGGTTCCCCCCCCACTACTTGTCTACTCGAGAACCTAACCTAACGTCTATCTTAGTGCGGTCGCATTCCAGAGCAGGAGTGGAAACTCCCCCTTCACTCGTGATCGTTCAAGCGTGCTTCAAAATAATTTTTGGCGTTTAGTTCAGGGGCGCTCTTCGCCATAACTGCCAGCGTTGAGATTTCAAAATGATTCCCAAGGGTTGAGTTGTCTTGCTCCGCGTGCTCACTAACGATGCTCCTGCATCAACCAATCACTTCATTTGCAATTTTTTTGAGATTATTCCTCAAACAGTGAGAACTTCATCTTGAAAATGAGGATATTGAGATGTTTATTGAACATACTATAACATCCATCCCAAAAGAAGTACC
>WSFP011594292.1:0-10098 GCA_009831015.1 Picea engelmannii
TAAACTTTAGTCCATTTGATTAATTCCTCTTCCCTAACGTTGAGTTCAAGTCTGCTTAAGATAATCAAAACAACCTTAAGAATTTTAACAGGTTCTATTGATTTTGCTTGAATCAAGGTGAAGTAATTTCAACATTTTTAATCGGGGAGTCCTGCATGAACTTGGGATGTAGATCATATTTCAAAGAAAGCTAATTACCAGAGTACAATATAATTCATGTATAACATCCTTACAGATATCCTAGACATTTCTTCATTGTCAGCGAGCCTATTCAATACCCCGTTGAAGTTATCTGATTCCCTTTATTGAATTTCCTTTCACCACTTCAAGTTGTAACTTTGCAATTAAATGTCGAGATGAGGGCAATAATTTTATGAATTTCCTTTCATCATCTCTTCTCACACTAGATGGAGGCAATCAATTTTTTTGAATTTTCTTTCACCATCTGTCTTCTATTTTTCTTTGAAATGAATTGGGGGCAATTAATTAGTAAAGAGTATACCAGGGGTGATGTCTGTGTATAAAATTGCAACAGAAGTCTTTTAAGTCACTTTGATTACTCTAGATCACTTTTCCTTTGACCTTCAAAATATTTTAGTCTGTAGGAAAACTCATGGGAGAATTTATTTCCAGGGGCCTTCTTTTGAGCAAGACTAATCATTAAAACTTGTTGAAATAACTAAGAGAGTTAGGATTAGCCTATCCATATCTTAATTCAGTAATATTCGGGGAGCTGTGAGGACCTTCCCCCGCCCTTTTCTAAAGAAAATCATTTTTTATCTTTCAGAGCTAAAGTGTAACTTCTTCTCCCTTTGTGGAGGCCATGGGAAGGCATCTCGATTCAGGGGGGGGAAACCAAAGATTTGGAAGACAGTGACAGAGAAGGTTTCAGATTTCATAAGCACAGGCATTATAATGCAATCCTGACTCTTGGAACTTTTTTCTTTGTGGACGCTTTATTTCTTCTGCTTATCTTAATTATTTTTATCTTATCCAGGGGAACTTTTTAGAATCCACAGTAAAAACTTGTTCTTTTGATAACACATCGAGCGAATATGTTCATACTCATGAGACCATTGTTACACCTAAGTGACATTCATTTGAAATCCATATATTTCGGGAATTCATACCTTTAGCCTTACCGTTTCGTTCTCATCTTAGTAATTTATCTTTTATCACCTGTTTCAGGCGAATCGATTTCCCGATACATGACCATCCATTTTATTCTTTTTGATGTTTGGGTTGTAAACTAGAATCCTGTAAGAAAACAACATGAAGAGTGTCAGGGTTTTAAGATTTATGGAATTTAGTGTGTTGAATATTTCATATCCCTACTTCTAGGAGATCACTAACCTGTTTTATTTGTGATGAAAGTAAAATTTACCGAAATTCTACAAAAGCATAAAACACAAACCGGTATATACAATGGAATTTTGGAAATCATTTATTGCATATTGTTCTTCAGATAACGCCAATTGATAGGATGTTGAAGATTTTAACGTCCAAATTTTCTAGTAGAAACGAGTTCTTCCCTTCAAAAGCTGTGACTTTGAATGGTCCATACCAAATATGTTAAAATTTTCCATGTTTTGTCTAGTCTTCCCTCCTAGCATCCCATTTCAAAACCAAATTGCCAAGCAGGAATTCCCTGTCTTTATCCTTATGATCGAACAATGATCTCATGTTGTCTTGATATTTCTGTAGTATTTCATCCACTTCCATTTTGTTTTGTTGAACTTCGATCAACTGATTTATTCTTCTTGTGATGTGGTTCAATTATTCTTTCTCATCCTGCCAAAGTTTCATCACGGGTAGGGGATAGATTTATGGGTAACACTATGTCGGTCCCGCATACCATTTTTAATGGAGAAGTTCCAATATATTTCTTGGTGCCTATCTAATTCTCCCACAAGGTGTACATCAAATTCACATGCCAAGATTTTTTGTTTTCGTTCAACACTTTCTTGATTATGGTAATTAAGATTTTATTTGATGATTCGGAAAGCCCATTTCCTTGGGGATAGTATGTCATAGAATGACCCAGTATAATATTGTATTTTTGGCAAAAGTTGACCATTTCCATAGATTTGAATGCTTGGGCATTATCTGTAACTATTTTTTGGGGACAGACAAATCTAGATAATATGTTTTCTTCCAGAAAATCTATCACCACTAAATCTATCGCTTTTCTAGTCAGAATAGCTTCCACCCATTTGGTGAAATAATCTGTAGTGGTCAGGATCCATTTGTGTTGAGCACTGGAATGTGGGTTAATTTCTCCTATAAAATCCAAACCCCATTGTTGAAATGGGGCTTCCGTTTTAATCGGGACCAAAGGTAATGCTGGGAGTTTCTGCTTACTTGTGAACAATTGGCAAGTGTTACAAGCTCTAAATTTGGCGTTGACATCTGAGAATAGTTTAGGCTAGTAATATATTTCCCTCAAGATTTTATAAGTTGTTGCTCTCCATGCGTGATTTCCTTCACATACTCCTTCATGAAATTCGTTTATAAACTTTTATGTTTCTGATTCTACTAAACAAACTAGTAGAAAACCTAGAGGGTCTTTCCAATACAATTGGCTTTTGGATATACAGTACTTTACCACATGTAATTTTAGTGTCCTAGCCTTAGATGGAGAGAAATCACTTGGGCACTTCAGGGTCAGAAGGTAAGATACTATGTCTTTATACCAACTCGATGAGGAAAAATTCTCTTCGATTCTGGTTGTATCTATTTGGTCATCAAATTCATCTATGTCCACACATCCTTCATATTCTTGCAGGCCATTTATTTCGAGGTCTCTCAAATTTGATTCAGCTAAGAGCTTAGCCAAACCCTATCCTTTTACGAGCTTCATCAGTTTCACCTCTAGGTCAAATTATTGAATTTTAGCAAGCCACCGACTCCTCTTCCCGTCACTGTTGGGCTGAACCAATATATCTTTTACAAAACTGGTGGGCACATATGGAATTACCTTGGAGTGTAACACGTAGGTTCTGAAAGCCTTCAGTGCCTTCACCATAGAATATGTCTACTTTTCCACTATATCATATTTCAATTCTGCATCTCTAAGACTTTTACTGAATAATGTTATTGGTTGCCCGAAACCCTCTTCATTCTTTTGGAGGAGTATTGTCGCAATTGTGTGTTCATAGGCAAATGAGAAAATCTGAAACTCTTTTAGATAATTAGGGCTAGCCAACACAGGTGCTTCACCTATAACTTTCTTGATAAGTGAAAATGACGCTTTAACTTCAGCCATCCATTTGACTTCGTTGTTCTTCTTCAACATATCTGTGATCAATTTCACGATTTCAACGAAGTTCGGGATAAATCTTCTCAAAAAATTAATTTTCCTAAAAATGATTGAATTTTCTTTACATTTATAGGAATATTTATAGTGTCTATGGCTTCGACCCTTTTAGGATCAATTTTAATTCCGTCTCGAGAGATAATATGGCCCAAGAGTTTACCTTCTTACATCGCAAAGTGAGATTTCTTGGGATTTAAAGACAAACCAAATTTGTGACATTTCTCGAACGTTTGCTTGAGATGTATAAGATGATCTTCATCAGATTTGGAAAAACCAGTTAGATCATCAAGATAAATAACTACAAATTTATCTCTTTTGCCAACGAAGGCAATATCCATAGCATGTTGGAAGGTAGCACCTGCATTCATTAAACCAAAAGGCATTTTGTCATACATAAATGTGCCACAAGGGGTGGTGAAGGATGTTTTTTCTTTATCGTGCTCGTTGACAACAATCTGATTGTAACCGGAAAACCCATCGATCATTGACATTGTATTTTCCCCAACCACCTTTTCCATAATGTGATCCATTTTGGGTAGTGGATAATTGTCTTTGAGAGAGGATTTATTTAGATTTCTAAAATCTACACATAGTCTGATCTCTCCACTCTTCTTCCTAACCAAGACCAGGTTAGCTACCCAATCGGAGTATCTTAGTGGTACAATTTTTTTTGCGTCAAAAATCTTTTTAACTTCCTTTTCAATCACGGGCAATAAAATGGGATTGATTTGCCTGAGTTTCTATTTGAAGGGTTTAACACTGGGCTTTAAAGGTATCTTGTGTTTGATCATAGTGGTGTCATAGGTTCTCATCTCGTCATAATACCAAATGAACATGTCCTTATACTGCTCGAGTAAATATGCATACTTACCTTTCATCTCAGGAGGAAGATACTTTGATATTTTTACTATTATAGGCTCCTCTTTGGTCCCTATGTCGCAATCTTCAACTTCTTCTGGTTGAGGTTGCAAAGTATATTTTAAAGACATGTCATTTTGGTCAAACAGTATTTCTAGAGGGATTGGTCTTTTAGGGATTTGATTGTTTTTTAATACTAACATGCGGTGATTCGCGATCTTTTCATGGAACTCTTAAGGATCTTTCCCCTCTTACATAATCCATGAATGGTCTTTTTGGTTTTCTTGGTCAATGTGAGTTTCAGCGAAATCATCCACCATTTCAAGGAATTCTCTTATATGTTCGTCATCTTTAAACACCTGCCAGTGCTGTATATTGTTCGGTATGGAGGGTCTGTGCCTCACCTCTATGTGATACTTTAGTTTGAAAGCTATAGGGGTTGCAAAAGTTGAGGTTGCTTTGGCTAATGAATCAGCTTGTAGATTTTCTATACGAGGAATGTAATGAACCTTAACCGATGAGAAGAAATTTTCCATCAAATCCCAGGCACAGTTCCTATAAGATCTCAATCTTGGGTGTTTGGCCTGATATTGCCAATTCACTTTCTTCACAATTAATTCCACATCTCCATAGACTTTTAAGTTCTTTATGTTTAGTTTCTTGGCAGCTTCTAACCCCAAGACTAGGGCTTCATACTCACATACATTGTTTGTGTAATCTATGTCCCGCTGTAGTCTGTAAGAAAAGGGGATAACAAATTCATTTTCAGGTGCTACAAAAGTACTCATGTACCCGCTTCTTCACATGACAAGGCGCCATCAAATTTTTTTTTCCAAATTCCAGTGCTATACACATTTTCATCTATCTTTTTTGATTTATTTTCCTCTATATAATTTTCTTCTATACCACTATTTACACCATCATCAAAAGATAAAATACAATTTCTTAGGTCTTGATCGGCAACATAAACAGGGTAATTATTAGGATTCTTTGGATCACTTACTATATATGCCAATCGTGTTTCCCTGTATAACCAAGTGAACTGTCTTCCGAAAACAAGAATCGTGGTGTAGGTCATGTCTAGCTGAAGAGATCCCCCAAACTTGGCTCCCCAAGACCTAGATAATAGAAAACCATACTTCGGAGGTATATCAACAATAACTACATCCATTAGAACACTTTTTACTAGAACCTGAGCAAGAGTTACCACTAAATCTTTGATCATGTCCATACACTTAAATCTCCTTGAATCAAAAGAATATAGATGCCCATATGGCCTGGTGATTTTGAGGCCTAGTTTGTCCATAATAGACTTGGGCATCATGTTATGTGAGGCTCCAAAATCCAACATGCAATTATGCATCAGACGATCATGCACATTTAGTGTAATTTAGAAGGGGGCAACGGTATCCCCGACACCTTCAAAATGTGGACCAAAAGTTATACTAGGATTATCATCTTCCAAATTTATCACGTCAGACTGACTCTCTAAATACGAAAAATTTATCATTTTGGTTAGTCGCTTTCAGTATGCAGGATTCTTTTACAATTCGACCAAGGGTATTGGTATCTTGATCTTGTTTATCTCATTTTCTAGGTTGAATCCTCCCATGAGTTTATCTATTTATTTGGTTGAAGATTCGATCTCCTTCCTTTCTAACTTCTTTTTTTGCATTGCTTTATTTTCAATTATTTTTGTTTCCAACATGTGTGTTCTGGCTACCTTAGATTTTCCAGTCTGGATCTCAACCTACTTAATTTTGGTATTTTGTATCTCGATGTATTTTGGAGTGGGCTCGTATGTTTCACCTCTTGGTAGGATTTTCATTAGTTGGCTAGTCGATATAGATTTTTTTTTAGGCCTTAGATTGTACTTATGTTGGAACTCGAACATTATAGTATCGACTATTCCCTAATATGAAAAATCATTTGTATTATTTATGTTGTTATCTTTATTTGAAAGATTTTTTGTGTTCAGAGACCTCTCATAATATTCCTTATTCAAATGAGGTTGTAGACAATCATCACCCAAATTGTTCACATCTTCTTCTAGATCCTCAAATTCTTTCATATCATTCCCTCCTATGAAATTTTCATTTTTTAGAGTTTGAACTTTTTGATCTTCAGTTTTATTTTGTCTTTGTTGTATTTGAGGATTTGGGTTTCTTTTAAAATCTCTCTTAACGAATTGATTTGTTTTGGATTGATATAGCTCCATCCTTGAAATTTTATATGATAGCTCTCTTATTATCCTATCCATATCATCCATTTTATCATCTGAGGACCTCCCAGATCCTGAGGGTCCCGCTTGTTCTCTAAAATGTCTGGTCTCTCTGTTTCCCATTTCTATTTTTGTTTTTAATTTTCCAAAAGACATCATGTTTGATTCAATATCTACGGCATCATATTGCATTCGGGTTAGGTCGGACCCTCTTCTATCTCTTAATAATAATGTGAAATCAGGTTTGAAGGCTCCTGCAAAGGTTACCTTGGCTGCAAGTTGGGATAGTTTAACTTCAATTGGGATTTTATTATATAATTTGTTAAACCTTTGTATGAATTCGATAACAGTTTCTGAACTTTTCTTTCTTAAAGCCCCAAACTCGATTAAATAGTATAAGTGATATTTTATTTCACCCCATTGCCTGAGAAAAGAGATTTCTAGAGCATCGTAAGATAATATCGAACCTGTAGGCAGACTTCAAAACTAGGTTCTCACATGTCCCTTGAAAGTTTGGAAAAACAACCATGAATACACATATTCATGTTCAATACCTAGGATATCTTCGAATTGATCAAATAAATTTATATGCTCAGTCGTGGTTAGGTCTCCTTCCCCTGTAAACTTAGTTAGGTTTTTCATGTAGCTTTTGGGTAGATCATGAAGAGGTATTGGGAGGACTGGAGGAGCGTATCTGGCATCTACTATAGTGAAAATCCCAGGGGTTGGAGGTGGCCCTTGCTTCCCCCTCCTCCTCCTACAGCAGCCCCAACTCCTCCAACTCTGGCAGCCACCATAGATATTCTAGGAGAGGAAACCAGTATGTTGTATAGAGGGTTTTGGAAGATGTATAGAGAATCTTTATCTTCCTCGGGAGATGAGAAAACTGAAAAAGGGGGGAATGGGATACAGGGGATAGGATCCTCTAATTTACAAGAGATGTAAATGGGAGAACCCGCAGGCATGGAATCCGAGTATATGATGTACTTTTTGAGACTTTATGAGGTCCAGAAATCCAACCAAAGAGTTGTTGGGATATCAATCGACGTGCAATTTACTGAGGGATTCTCACTTTTGTTTATGAAGGAGGTAGTTGTATGATTTTCACATTTAATTTCCAGGAAAGATAAATTTGGTTTTAGGGTTTCGACCTCAACTGGCTTGGATGACATTTCTTCGAAAATGGTTTTGGTGGGATCTTCTTGTGAAGTTATAGTTTCAAGCGAAATCTTAGCCTTAGGTTGTGTGTGCCTAAGCTGGTAGATTTCAACAGTTGGCTTAAGGGAACCTCTTGTTTTTAGTATTTTTTGGGGATCAAAAATAGGTGTCGTATGTTTACCATCTGGGTTTTGTCTCGTGTTCCTTCGACCACATTCTAGCTTACTTAAACGTGGAGTCACCAAGTGAATAATAAAAACTTATCCTTTATAAGGTGTTCACTCTTTGTTCACTATCAAAGAGTAGAAACTTGCAAATTTTGTTCTCCCATGGAAAATGATTACGTATCTCTATCCTCGACAACGACGCCAAAAAAAATGTTGTTCAAGAGTATGTACTTAAGACTATAAAGTGTAGAGTCTAGGCATCCAAAAAGAGGGTAAATGATAAACCACGAAGAAAATAACTTTTAGGAAAATAAGCTAAGGCTGATTTTTGAGTTGTCTATGTCTAGCTTCCAATTGTTCTTGAATTCTTATGTCCCATTCAATGGCTTCCCATGAACGTTCAAGTTCGACCTGGGTGGTGGAAGTTTTCAGGATGGTTTCAAATGGGTTTAAAGTGATGATGGTTTGATATGTGAGACCGAGTTTGATATTGGGTTGTCTTGTAGTAGGCACAGTCATGGAGGAACAAAAATTTAAGGGATGTTTCTTTTTAGGTTGTTGATTCTATTTTAGATTGTATGAGAAAAATTCCAAAAACTTTGAATTAATCATATAACAAAATCAAAGGTTGTTTTCCGTACCTGAGTTAACCTTGAAAATTGTGTATGAAAAGAAAGACAACCTAAAGCTATTGAACAATGTGAGGCATCCATCAAATAAAAATATCACCTTGCGACAGAAGAAGAAAATAGATAGGAAAACTTTAATGAAGCATAAGATATAGAAATCTAAGTAATTCACAGGTCTTGTACCTGTTGATAGCCAATATAGAGGAAAAGTTGTAAATGATTAGATGACTAAAACAATTGATCACCACAATAGAAGTTGTACTAAATTGCAGCTAAGCATTCATCAAAGATATATAAAAGAAATGATGCTAAATACGAAATAACAAAGGAAAACACATAACTCAATCTTGATGGAATATGGAGTCTTCAATTTCTCTTGTATTAATTCTGGCGAAGGAAATTTTTTTTGTTACAATACGGCCAAAAGAAAAAATCCCCTATTCTATTTTCAAAATTTATATTTATACAAGATTAAAACGCTTTGAATTCTAATCATTCTAAAAGTTTCGGTTACAAATGAAAAAATGAAGTGTTTCACTTATTTCTCCCTTGTCTTCCTCCATGCGAACAAGGCTTCTTCTTTTCTTTGTTCTCTAGCTCCAAAAATAGGATGGAATAAACATTTGTTACTATTTGCCTCCAGAAGTCTACCCTTTCCCTTTCTTAATACAAGTGACACACCTTTCTATCCTCTGGTCTATCAACTTGGAAGGTTTTGTTTGGTTGTTCGCCTTGAAAGTGTAAAAATTATTTTCCAACTGTGGCAATTGTTTCCCTACTTGTCGATTTTCTATGATGATGTACCATAATTGTAAGCTTGGATTTATTAACCATTTATCCATGTAACACCCTGTTTCCCCTAGTTTGTAAAAATAATTGGACTGGCCAAGAACTGTGGCAAACTCATAAATGTGAATATGTGATGTAAATGGACCTTGTGGGAAAAGGTCAATAAATGTGAATAACATTATGAATTTATATTGCAAGGCTGATGAGAGGGGATGTACAGAAAAAGAGACCATGATGGCGGTGGAAGGCACCTGGAAAGGTGGCATTAACTTCCACCGAGAATTAATACCGTATTTGGACTCCACTGGCCCGGAGAACCAAAAGCGGCTCGCTGGCCCTGAATTAAATGTCTCGCAGGTTGGTAGGTAGATGGTTTAATGAGGGATGGGAGGTGAAACTCCCAGCCATAGAGCCGTCATACCTGATCAGCGCGAGGGTAAATGCGCCACACGCAACCTCGCAAGAGGATAAGGCATGGGTAGAAGATATTGGGGGGAAGACGCGAGGGGAGAACTCTGACATTATGCAGAGTGAGTGATAGCAGAGAGGAAGGATTGCATCCTTCGCTCCTGGTCACTGGAAAACAGAGATGCAGTCTCACAACATCGTGGTCTCAGCTCAGGGGTGGCTAGTGGTAAATCCACTGGGAGTTGCTAAGCCTACAGTTGGGTGGAAATGAGCACCCCTCTCAATAGTTGCTTAACCCTGGTGTTACTTATGATAAGTGTTTTGCCTCTAGCACCTTTAAATATATGTATTTTGATAATTATTCTCATAAGTTGTGGAACTGTGAATGTTTTCAATTTAAGAATGTCTTAGAAGTATTTTGATCAGTACTAGTAGTTGTATATGCTTATAACAAAAAAACCACACATGGCTTATGTTGATAAATGAATTTAATTATGCATAAGTTGAACCAAGTCAGGATTCCAGCCCATTCTCGGGAAGTTTTTTACCCTT
>WSFP011594293.1:0-10098 GCA_009831015.1 Picea engelmannii
TAAAACATAAATTATCCTTTCACCATCTTAAAAATTGAAATTATAAAATCATAAAAATTGAAATTATAAGCTGACCATATAACATAAATTATCCTTTCACCATCATAAAAATTCAAATTATAAGCTATTGATTATTTATTAATGAATAAACAATATATTTCACCATCATAAACAATATAAGTTTCACCATCATAAATGATATAAGAGAAATCAAAGATGAAACAATAAACAATATACCACCATCATAAACAATATGGTGCAGACCCACTCATCCCTCAGGTCGAGGATCCGCTTACAGGATCGTTCTTCGTTTCCCTTTGAGCCAGATCGACTCTTCCAATTCCCTTCTTGAATATTCTTTCTTTTGATCCATAGGTCCTTTCGAAATCTTCCCTGGCGCGAACGACACTAGGTGCAAGCTCCCCCTTCTCCGCGTGACCACCGGTTAGGCTTCCCACTAGCGCTTCTCACCTTTCACCACTTCACAAATCGAAAGGTTGGACTTCCACCCCTTTATCTTACAAACCCCCCAGACACGAAAAGTCAACGGGGTGTTGACTCTCTTCAATGAACAACACGTGTCCGCCTGTCTATTCCACGGGCCCACCTTGCAATTCTGCCACATATTCCTTACGCTCCACTTCGCACTTCTCCACTTCACTCCCCAAAGTACTCTCTCATTTGTATCACGACACCTGAAGTGCCGAGATCCCAAACTCCTTGATGTACCTAAGCGTCGAACTACCAAATTTTGACACGTCATCCACACGATCGCACAACAAAACTTCTCGCCCTTTTGGGACTTCGCCTTTCACAACCTAGAGTACCCAACCTTTGGGCTCTCACCTCGCGAACCTCCGATCTAGCAAGATCTCTAGATCTCTTCCACCTGTCCTCCCCGGATGGACAACTCTGATCCACTTGCCACTCGCTACTCGCCTTTCGCGACTTCGCGAACCTTGATACAAAACCTTCGACCCTTCAATTCATGAAACCCCGAAATGAGACTTCGTGAGAGATCCAATGGCCCTGGCTGACTTGGATCCTACGGGCCTGATTTATTTTGAGCTTACGCTTGAGGAAAGCTCGCCGTAACATACCTTCTTCTCTGCAAGATCTGACGGCTCTTGTGACTTCGCGAATTCTTCTCAAAGAATTCCGACCGTCCGTTTCTTCCTGGACAATTCCTGTGAATTTAACCAAGTATTTCTCCACGGAACTTACCTGCCTGCAACGCAAACTTGCTATGCCTCCTTTCAACGCCTCAAGGCACCAACCTTCTGTGCTTTTCTTCGACAATTGTGAAGACCCTATCCCTCCTAAGCTTTCTCCAACTCCGAGTCTTAAAGAAGACTCTCGCACGCACTCCTTGCGGTGAATCCTTCAATTACTTCAAAGAATTGAAGTCCTTCGACTCTGTGCACTCCCTGCAACAATAGTCCTTCAACAATTTCTCAGGTTCACAAACTCTAAGACTTTACTCAGCCTGTGCACACCTTGCACGGTTCCTGTGCTCAACTTGCACTTCTGCAAGAATGAGAACAACATTAGCCCTCCTGAGCTTTCAGAGATAAAACTCTGAACTCTTGTCAACGCACTCCTTGCGAACAACTTCACTGCACTCCTTGCAGGAACTCTTGCTCAGATAGAGAAACAATTGAAACTCATTCCTTACTCTCTCTCTCTTAGACTTCAAATACAAAGCATGAAATCATATACACAGCATATAAAGCAAATGTATAATAGAAAGTAAATATCCATGAGCATAACATTCAACATGCATACATAGAGAACAATATGACACCATGAATTTGAATCGAAACTCTTTCTATTAATTCAAATCTTTGTACATGGGTGCTTTCAACTACAACTCTCTACTCTCTTCTCTATACTCTATGCTCTATATTAACAATCATGTTACAACTATACAATGAGGGTGTCTATATCCCGTTTCCCTCTTGCACTCTAAAACTGTCTAATCTAGAATTAAATTCTATCTACCTACATTCATTACACATAAAGGCTCCTATCTACTATGGATGAGAGCGGATCACTCAAGGTCCTTTCACAATAATACAAGCATGCCTCCACTTAATGACTTCATTAATATTTCAAAAAAAATTCAAAAAATGTGCTTGGTGCTTTTCCAGTTGTCTCTTATCTCCGCGTTGTCTCGCTACTGACTATGCTTGCATGCCCTTGCGATGCTCCTGCATCATACTCCCTCGCTTGAAAATTTCCATGAGCTCGCGCACGGTCTGTCCATGCTTCTGGATTTCTTCTTCGTTCTCCCAACTGGCATCTTCAACTGGATGGCCTTTCCACTTGACTAAGTATTCAAAGTATTTCTTTCGCCTGGTCCTCTTACCAACTCTTTTGTCCAGTATGCGCTCCATCTGTGGCTTTTCTGCAACTGGAATTTGTTTTGTCCACTGAATCTCTGGCTGTTCACTATTTGCTTCTGCTTCCTCAGATTTGTAAGGGTACAAATCTGAGACATTGAATATCGAATAAATTTTGATCCCATCGGGTAATTCAATCTCATATACATTCGCCCCAAATTTCTTCAAGACCTTACATGGTCCGATTTTTTTCATCTTCAGTTTATTATATGTTCCACTCGGGAACCTTTCCTTTCTCAAATGTGCAAGGATCAAATCACCAACTTCAAACTGAAGTTGTCTCCTGTGTTGATCTACCCTGCATTTATATTCTTGGCTCGAATGTTGCAATTGCTCCTTCACCTGGCTATGAAGTTCCTTCATCGCCTCTGTGAAATCTTTTGCACTAGCGCTCCTAGTAGCAATCTATTATGAATCCCTCAGCTCAGAAATTCCTCTTGGATGCATGCCATAAACAATTTGAAATGGACATTGTCCCGTGCTCCTATTAATTGAATCGTTATAAGAAAACTCCACCTGTGGTAATATGTTGTCGCACTGACTATGGTGTTCTGTCACCAAGCTCCTCAGCAAGTCTCCCAAACTCCTGTTCATGACTTCTGTCTGCCCATCCGTCTGAGGATGATAATATGAACTAAACAACAAGTTTGTTCCCAACTTTTTCCATAAGGTTCTCCAGAAGTGTCCTATGAACTTGGTGTCTCTATCCGAAACTATGCTCCTTGGTAAGTCGTGAAGTCGAATGACTTCTTTGAAAAACAGGTTCACAATGTGAGTTGCGTCACTGGTTTTTTGACATGGAATGAAATGTGCCATTTTGGAAAATCTATACACTACCACAAAGATTGAGTCAAACCCTCTTTGTGTTCTTGGCAACCCCAATATGAAGTCCATTCTGACTGCATCCCACGGCCTGTCAGGTATGGGTAACGGCTGATATAAGCCTGCATTCTATCTCTTTCCTTTTGAATGCTAACAAATTCTACATCTATCCATGAATATTTTGACGTCTGCTCGCATTCCTGGCCAAAAATATGACTCATTCAACTTTGGAAACATCTTGTCATGATCGAAATGTCCGGCCAATCCTCCACTATGTTTCTCCTTCAACAAATTCTCCCTCATGGAGCATTTTGGAATACAAAGTTGATTACCTTTAAACAATGATCCTTCCTGGATCATGTATTCTTCCCATTGGCTTCTGTCCCTGAGAATTGGATTCTCAGTTGCTTCATATGCCTCTTTAAAATCTGGATCATCTTTGTACATGTCCCTGAGATCATCAAAACACAATGTTTTGACTTTGAACTCCTGCAATAGCAAACATTTCCTGCTCAAAGCATCAACAACTTTGTTAGTAGTTCCAAAAATATGTTTAATCACAAAAGTGAAATTTTGCATATATTCAACCCATTTAACATGTCTTTGATTCAACTTCTCCTGTTGAGTCACAAATTGCAATGCATGATTATCACTATACAAGACAAACTCCTTAGGAATTAAGTAATGTCTCCATTTCTTCAATGCTTGTATAATAGCATAGAATTCATTATCATACGTGGATTATTTTATCTTGGCTTCATTCAGCTTCTCGCTGAAATATGCTATCGACCTGTCTTCTTGACTCAAGACTACCCCTATTCCAAATCCACTTGCATCACATTTTACTTGAAATGTCTTTTGGAAATCAGGCAACACCAGAATTGGTTGTTCCGTGATTTTCCTTTTCAACAGATTGAAACTTTTCTCAGCTTCTTCTGTCCAGTGAAAATATTTGTGTCTCTTCTTCACTGTGTCCATCATCGGTGCACTAATTCCATTGAATTTTCGGTAGAAACTAGCCAATCCGTGAAAACTTCGAACTTCAAAGATATTCTTTGGTGATGGCCAATTCTTGATTACCTCCACCTTATCTGGATCCATCCTCAACTTATCTGTAGAAATAACACACCCCAAATAAATGAGCTCTGTCTTCATGAATGAGGATTTCTTCATGTTTATCAGCAACTTCTCTTGCTGTAACCTCTTCATCACTGTAGCCAAATGTTTCATATGCTCTGCCTTTGTTTTACTGAAAATCAATATGTCATCAAGATACACAATGACAAATTTTCCGATGAAATCCTTCAGGAATTCATTCATCAATCTCATGAAAGTACTCGGCGCATTTGCTAAACCAAACAGCATGACAAGCCATTCATACAACCCTTCGTTAGTTTTGAATGTTGTCTTCCATTCATCTCCTTCTCTCATACGAATCTGGTGATATCCACTTTTCAAATCAATCTTTGAAAAAAAATTGACTCCACTCAAACAATCCATCAAATCATCCATCCTTGGCAATGGAAATCTGTACTTGATGGTTATCTTGTTGATTTCCCTCGAGTCAGTACACATCCTCCAGCCTTCATCTTTCTTCAGACTGAGCACTGTTGGAACAACACACAGACTCAAGCTTTCTCTGACCAAACCTTTGTCCAACAAATCCTGAACTTGTCTTTTGACCTCTTCATTCTCCTGCTGCATCAATCTGTACGTTGCTTTGTTTGGAAAACTAGCTTTAGGTATGAGATCAATTCAATGACTTATACTTCTAATCGGTGGCAACGAATGAGGCAGTTCATCCACTACTATGTCAGTGAACTCTTCCAGCAGTTCCTGAACCTCTTCTGGTAAATTTTCTACCCTTGTGCTGGTTAAAACAATCTTTGTCTTCCTAACCACAATGAATTGCGGTTCCTCCTTCTTCTTAACCTCTGTAAGAATTTCCTTCCCACTCATGAGAAGGACAGTGTTGCTTAGTTTAGGTTTCACCTCCTTATCTTTGATTGGAAACAACATGTGAGTTCTCCCATTCTTCTCTAGGGTGTATGTGTTCTTCCTCCCATCATGAATCACATTTCTGTCATATTGCCATGGTATACCCAGCAATAGATGACAAACATCCATGGGACTGACATCACAGAGTATTTGATCTTTATACTCTCCTATTTTAAACTCAACTAAACATTGCTTAGTGACATTTACCTGATGTCCTTTTTGCAACCACGAAACTCTGTATGGGCTTGGATGATCAATCATCTCCAACTCCATTTTTTCTACCATCTCTGTTGAAATGAGATTATTTGTGCTACCACTATCTACAATAACTTTACATTTCCAATCTTTGGTTTTGTACGTAGTCCGAAAAAGTTTGTTTCTTTGGACTGAACTCTCTACCTCCTTCTCTGGTGTCAAAAGAAATTTTTCGCATCATCAGCGATCTTTTGCCTTTAGCATCCTCTACCTCAACATTTCACCTTTGTGCTTTGGCAATGTGAGTTTCTCCTTCCTCTTTCTTCTTGTCTGGACATTCATAAGACTTGTGTCCGACCTTTCCACACGTGAAGCATTTTATCACTCCACCTCTTCCTCTTCCTCTACCTCTAGTACGAGGAAAAATGTTGTTATCAGCATACTCTCCTTTCTGATCAACATACTTCTTTCTCTGTGAGCTTCCACCTCTTTTAGTTTGAGTCTGAGGTTTCTTCCAGTCTTCCTTAGGTTTCTGATTTCTATCCTGGGCAACTGATTTGCCTCTGGCTCGACTTCTGCCTCAGTCTCTTTGACCTTGTTTTCGGCTCAGCTTCTCTTCCGCCTTTAGAGCCATTTGATAAGCATCTTCCACTGTTCAGATGGTCATCATGCTCATCTCATCCTGAATTTCATATCTTAGGCCATTCATATACCTAGCAACCTTTTCATCATTACTTTTACGATGACCTGCTCTGATGTTCATCCTGTAGAACTCTTCAATGTACTCCTTCACTGTCATCAGCTTCTGTCTCAAGTTCTGCATCCTTCGAAATAGAGAAATTTGATAATCTCTGGGAATGAATTCCGCTTTCATCTTTGCAATCATCCTATCCCAACTCTTGATTTTATTCTTACCTTGGAAATGTCTGTCAGCTTACAGTTCATCCCACCACAATGCTGCATGTCCTTTAAGTCTCATGACAACATGTTTGACCTTCTTGTCTTATTTAACATCTTCATAGTCAAAATATGTGTCCAGAGCTCTAATCCAGTCTAGAATCTCTTCAGCATCCAAGTTTCCCTCATAAACTGGAATGTCCATTTTGTCTCTTGCACTCATTCTTGCAACAGCTCTAATCAAGTGTTCATTTGTTGCATCTTCTATTGAAATTTCTTCTTCTTCATGTCCAGCGTCATCTTCACTTTCAGACTCACCGACATCTCCAATATCAACTGTGCGCCTTTGTTTTATTTCCACATCCACGATTTTGGCGTGAATGTCATGCAGATCTCTTTCCACTTTTGGATTCTGCACCTGCCTATCCCTTCATTCTGGCATTTCTCTTTCCTCTGGCGGATCGGGTGTTTTCCTGTCTCTTCTCCTCGGCAGCATGGCTGAAATTCCTTCTTGCTTTTCCTACCTAAAATATACAAACAAGAATCAGGCTCTGATACCAGATGGTGTAGACCCACTTGGCCCTCAGGTCGAGGATCCGCTTACTGGATCGTTCTTCATTTCCCTTTGAGTCAGATCAACTCTTCCAATTCCCTTCTTGAATATTCTTTCTTTTGATCCACAAGTCCTTTTGGAAGCTTCCCTGGCGCGAACGGCACTAGGTGCAAGCTCCCCCTTCTCTGTGTGACCACCAGCTAGGCTTCCCACTAACGCTTCTCTCCTTTTTCCACTTCACAAATCGAAAGGTTGGACTTCCATTCCTTTATCTTACAAACCCCTGAGACACGAAAATTCAACGGGGTGTTGACTCTCTTCAATGAACAACACGTGTCCACTTGTCTATTCCATGGGCCCACCTTGCAATTCTGCCACATGTTCCTTATGCTCCACTTCGCACTTCTCCACTTCACTCCCCAAAGTACTATCTCCTTTGTATCACGACACCCGAAGTACTGATATCCCAAACTCCTCGATGTACCTAAGTTTCGAACTACCGAATTTTGACACATCGTCCACGCAGTCCCACAACGAAACTTCTCGCCCTTTCGGGATTTCTCCTTTCACAACCTAGAGTACCCAACTTTTGGTCTCTCACCTCGCGAACCTCTGAGCTCGCGATATCTCTAGATCTATGCCACCTGTCCTCCCCATATGGACGACTCTGATCCACTCGCCACTCGCTACTCTCCTTTCTTGACTTCGTGAACCTTGATACAAAACCTTCGACCCTTCAATTCACGAAACCCTGAAATGAGACTTCGTGAGAGATCCAATGGCCCTGGCTGACTTGGATCCTACGAGCCTGATTTATTTTGAGCTTACGCTTGAGGAAAGCTCGTCGTAACATACTTGCTTCTCTGCAAGATCTGACGGCTCTTGTGACTTCGCGAATTCTTCTCAAAGAATTTCGACCGTCCATTTCTTCCTGGACAATTCCTGTGAATTTAACCAAGTATTTCTCCGCGGAACTTACCCGCCTGCAATGCAAACTTTCTATGCCTTCTTTCAATGCCTCAAGGCACCAACCTTATGTGCTTTTCTTAGACAACTGCGAAGGCCCTATCCCTCCTGAGCTTTCTCCAACTCCGAGTCTTAAAGAAGACTCCCGCACGCACTCCTTGCGGTGAATCCTTCAATTACTTCAAAGAATTGAAGTCCTTCGACTCTGTGCACTCCCTGCAGCAGTAGTCCTTCAATAATTTCTCAGGTTCACAAACTCTAAGACTTTACTCGGCCTGCATACACCTTATAGGGCTCCTATTCTTAACTTTCACTTCTGCGAGAATGAGAACAACGTTATCCCTCCTGAGCTTTCAGAGATAAAACTCTGAACTCTTGTCAACATACTCCTTGGGGACAACTTCACTGCACTCATTGCAGGAACTCTTGCTCAGATAGAGAAACAATTGAAACTCATTCCTTACTCTCTCTCTCAGACTTCAAACACAAAGCATGAAATCATATACACAACATATAAAGCAAATGTATAACAGAAAGTAAGTATCCATGAGCATAACATTCAACATGCATACATAGAGAACAATACGACACCATGAATTTGAATCGAAGCTCTTTCTATTAATTCAAATCTCTGTACATGGGTGTTTTCAACTACAGCTCCCTGCTCTCTTCTCTATACTCTATGCTCTATCTTGAAAATCATGTTACAACTATACAATGAGGGTGTCTATATCCCGTTTCCCTCTTGCACTCTAAAACTGTCTAATCTAGAATTAAATTCTATCTACCTACATTCATTACACATAAATGCTCCTATCTACTATGGACGAGAGTGGATCACTCAAGGTCCTTTCACAATAATACAAGCATTCCTCCACTTAATGACTTCATTAATATTTCAAAACATTTTCAAAAAATGTGCTCGGTGCTTTTCCAGCTGTCTCTTATCTCCGCGCTGTCTCGCTACTGGCTATGCTTGCATGCCCTTGTGATGCTCCTGCATCACAATATAAGAGAAATGTAAGTTTAGACAATAAATTGATATTTTTAGTTCCAAAAATATCAAATATATATATATATATATATATATATATATATATATATAAAGGATGAATAGTTACACCACCAAATAAATAGGCTCCACATCCATTTTAGGATGATAACAAAAACTAAGACATTTAACTCCAAAATTATAGACTCTAATCCATCGCTTTAAGATAGATCACTTGATACCTACAATTCATACCTACAAAAGAAAACATTGGCCGAATTCAAAATTTAAAAATTTACAATAAAATATATCTACAAATTTAAAATAAAATATGCACATGTACCATTTTAGATAAATAAAACAAGTTGTGATTAAAGAAAAATTGACATACATACCAAAAGAGTTAAGTCTCATCCTCCAACATACTCMTTTCCACGAATTATAATGTAAACATCTGTAACAATAAAAAACAATAATAAAAAAAAACAAATAACACATATTAACATATATACTTTAACTAAATATTAAATAAACAATAATAAATAATAACATACCCAACTAGAGTTCCACATATTTAAGATTATTGCTCTCTTTTTATTACACTTTTTTAACATTTTTTTAAACCAAACTTCCATCACAAAGTTCCAAAACTTCCAAAATAGTTACTCTCCATATTAAGCATACATGATCTAAACAATGTAAAATCTTATCTAAAATCTTACAAATTTTTAAAGAGAAAAATTGTGTTCTTGGTAACCAATTTTTGTGTTCAAAGTTAGATAATAATCTGAAAATAAATATAGTTGTGTATGAAGAAAGTTCACAAATCTCCATATTAAGTCATTTTTCCAATAAAATACTTATCTCCTTGTGGATAAAGTCTCATATCCTTCAGGTGAAATTCTCATGCTAGGTGACCTTATTTACTCAGCAATAAAATAGTTCTCTCCTCTTCTGCAGTGGAATAGATGTTCTCATATAATCAAATGCCCTCAAATGCCCTTTCAAATTAAACAACTCATAAATCTCCATATTAAGCCATTCTTCCAAGAAATTACTTATATCTATGAAATTTCACAAATCTCCATTTTAAAAAACATTCTTCCAGAAAATACTTATCTCCTCTTTATGTGGTGGAATAGATGTTCTCATATAATCTTTCATGTACATGAAGAAAACACAAATCTGCACATATATTAAGTCATTCTTCAAAAACCATTTAAATATTTCATCTTTGGGATGTATTCATATTACATATAATCAAATGCTCTTTG
>WSFP011594294.1:0-10098 GCA_009831015.1 Picea engelmannii
TTTTGATATATATATATGAGTATACATTTGTGAGATCGATGTGGTGTTTACATGTGTTTTGTTAATGTTTTGATGATGTGTAATCTATAGATGTGATGACAGTTTGTGTTATATGTTTATGTATGTGTAGAGGTAGCTTGATGTGATATATGCCAGTCTAACAAAATATTAGCTAGGTTATCCCTAATTTGATTCAATTGTCTTGGAATATGTGTAAATGTAATGGAATCAAAATGTCGAGATAAAAGTCTAACCTGCAGGTATTTGTGAAAGAGGTAAGGATCACGGACACAGTACACATTGTTGAGCTGGAGTACGACTAGTTGAGAGTCGAGGAAGACACTAAGGTGACGAATACGATGATGCTGGGCATCGGCTAGTAGGACAATGACAACGGTGTATTCGGCTTGGTTGTTGGTTACTGAACCTAAACATATGCTGCTCGAATGGAGCATTTCATGTAAGGGGCTGTAGAGAGCCCAAGCAGCCAAAGCGATATTTTGTGTCCAACGACTGGCGCCGTCGGTGTAACTGATGTGGTAGGCTGGTGGAGGAATCATCTATCAAGAGCACAAAGGATATTTTAGACGTGAGGGAGGGAAAAAAGATTAAAAACTCTATAAAAGAAATAACCTAAAAGTAGAATGACTATGTTTAAGCATAGAATTTCTTGAGATACAACTCGTTGACGAGTTCTTTGAGAGAGAGGCCTTCAGGGGAGGCTAGGATGTATGCGCCTTTGGTGAGGAAATGTTGGATAATGTATGGGCCATGCCAAAGTGACTCAAATTTTCCGTGGCCAAAGGTATCATGAGCGATATCGTAAGCCAGGATGAGGTCGCCTTCGCGAAATGAGCGAAGGTTGACATGGCGATCAAAGGTAGCCTTGGATCATTTTTTAGCTGCCTTGTTGTTCTGTAAGGAAGATCGATGATCTTCATCCAAAGACTCCAATTTCAGCAAGCGTTTCTCCATTGGAGTAGTGTCGGGTAATAGCTCAATTACGGTGCGTAAGGTGAAAATTTCACACTCGATGGGAAGAGTGGCCTGAACCCCATGGACTAGATGAAATGGTGTGAAACCAGTAGCTGTTTTCACCGCCGTACGGTAAGCCTATAGTGCAGAAAATAACATATGATGCCAATTGGTTTTATGTTTATTACCCGTGCACTGTAACATGGTCTTGAGGATTTTGTTAATTGCTTTGACCTGTCCGTTAGACTGAGGGTAATATGGTGAGGCAAACTCGTGAGAGAACCCTAACTGAGATGAGAGGTTGATGAAGATCTCATTCTTGAAGTGTTTCCCATGATCGGAAACGAGTTGGAGTGGTACTCCAAAGCGGGATATGATGTGGTTAAAGAAAAAACGTGCTGTAGTGTCAACGGTGTTGTTGAAGGTGGGCATAGATTCTGCCCATTTGGTGAAGTAATCAACGGAGACAAAAATGTATTTGTGACCATTGCTGGAGGGGGGATTACAAGTCATGAATTCGATGCCCCATTTACAAAAAGGGCCGACAATGATGACAGGATGAAGAAGAGCGGGGGGAGCTCGGGCTTTATTGGCGTAGAGCTGACATTGCTCACATTGTTTCACGGCGTGAATGCAATCGTGAAACAATGTAGGCCAAAAGTAACCGGCTCGGATAATATTCTGAGCAGTGGATATGCCTGACAGATGGCCCCCACATGCACCACTGTGGTAGTTGTTTAAAACTCTATCGGCCTCGTCAATAGTCAAGCATCGCCGAAGAATGGTGTCGACTCCCTGTCGGTATAGGATGTCTTCGATGATTAGGTAGCAGGGGGCATGATGTCTAATACGATGACGATCATCTCGTGAAAGCTAGTTACTGAACTTTTGAGTTCGGAGATAGGCGAGGAGGTTTCCGTACCAAGGATCATCCGAAGTGATGTAAAAGAGATGTTCGTCGGGAAAGTCGGTGTTGACGGGGGCACTGGTGGTGTCAGAGGGGAGGGCCGTGACAAGTTCGGCGAGAATGAGGGCCTTATTACTCTTAAGTGTTGAGAACTCGAGGTCGTACTCCTGAAGGATAATGATCCATTGAGAAAATTTTCCGTTAACTTGTCGACAACTGATCAAGTATTGCATAGGGTTGGAATCTGCGACGACCTTTGTTGTGCGAAGCAGAATGTAGTGGCGTAGTTTTTGGACTGCGAGGACGACAACAAGAGCAAGTTTCTCTTTGTGTTTATACTTCAAGGGTGGCCCTGAGAGGTTTTTACTAATGTAATCAATGACATGCTCGCGATTGTCATCACCTAGCTGGATGAGAACTCCTGCTACTGATACAACTGATGCTGATATGTAGAGGATATAGTCGCGATTGTAGTCAGGTGCACTAATTAAAGGTGCGTTCGAGAGTGCTGTTTTAAGATCGTCAAATGACTGTTGGGCATGGGTGTCCCAGTGAAATGGGATGTCATGACGTAGTAAGCAAAGGAAACCGTGGGCGCGTATGGCGTAATCTGGGACAAATCATCGTAGAAAGTTAGCTTTGCTCTGTAGGCTTTGAAGTTGACGTAAATTCCGGGGAGGTGGAATTTCAGTGATAGCTTGGATTTTGAGGGGGTCCATGGTAATACCGCTTTGGGAAACCATAAAGCCGAGGAGGCGTCCTGCGGTGACACATAATACACACTTGAGAGGATTCAAGCGGATGTTGTACTGACGACACCGTTGAAAGATGATTCGTAAATCATCAAGATGCTAGGTGTGTTTCTTGGATCGATCTGTGAGGTCGTCCAAGTAGGTAAGGATGATATGAGCAAGATCGTGAAAGATGTATGTCATAGCCCACTAGAAAGTTGCGCCGAAATTCTTTAAGCCGAAAGGCATGACACGATATGAAAAAGTATCCCAAGGGGTAGTAAATGTGGTTTTATACTGATCGACTGGGTGGATTTGAATTTGATTATAACCGGAGAAACCATCCATAAAGGATAGAGCCTCATGGCCTGCGCAGACATCGATAATTTGATCGATGAAAGGCGTTGGAAAGTTGTCTTTAGGACATGAGTGATTGAGATCGCGAAAGTCTGTGCAAATGCAGATAGTGCCCTGTTTTTTGTTAACGGGTACAGGGTTGGAAACCCATGAGGTATAGGCGATGGGGTAAATGAACCCGACAACGCGTAATTTGTCAATTTCATCTTTGATGGCCGCGACTTTGGATGGGTGTAGCGGTCGTTGTTTTTGACGAACTGGTGTAATTTCAGGCCAGGTGTCGATGCGATGTTCGACGATAGAGGGATCGAGGCCAGACATTTCTGTGTAGGACCAGGAAAAAATATCTCGATATTCTTGGAAGAGGGATTTATATGCGGTGATTTCCTAAGGAGTGCAAGCAGCTCCAATGGTGATTTAGTGGAAATGTCGATTTTAATGGTTGGGGAAATGTTGGGCATGTTGAATTCTTCAAAAGCATCAGGGGCAGGAATGGGGTTTTTGAACCAGTCGATAGGCTCTAATGGGATAAAATCCTTGGTTTCGACTGTGTAAATGGGGTTTTGGTTAGGAGGCATGGAGGCTTCCTATGGAGAGAAGAGTGCACGATGATGTAGCGCATCCCAGGGGAGGTCTGGGTGGTTTAATTCTTCGAGTATTTATTCGTCACATTGGAAGTGACGGGAATACAAAGGGTCATGAGGGGTGATATCGGTGACGGTGTTTGTGTGGTTTCCCTCTGGTGAAGAAGTAGGGGGAACAATGTTAGGAGATGGTAAGGGTTCACTCGACATAAACCATATATTGAAGTACTGAGGGGTACCCGTAGTAGTTGGGTGTAAAATGTTCATAGGGGAATGAGTGGGAGAGTTGGGGGGTGAATCCTCAGATAAGTCATCTAAGAACCATGGAGGTGTCGGAAGGGCCTTGATTTCGGGAGAAATGACATGAAGATCCGCTAGTGACGAGGTAATTTCAATTATAGCCTCTGCGGGCCATTGAAGAAGGGTCAATTGGCATTTCCTGTATTCAAGGATCATAGGACACTGGTATGTAAAATGAGCTAATGAATTACAGAGAGAGCAAGGGAATCTCATACATTCATTGACTAAAGTGGTGAAATACCGGATGTCAGTGATATTGGTGGAGGAGGATGTAGTAGGACTGGGGTTACTCTGGAATCTCTGGCATACTGCGGCTAATGTCTACCAAAAGCATGGCAGTGCTGGGAAATGGTGGGTATAATGGCCATACTCTGAACATATAGCACAAGCGAATTTGGTCTGCAACCCTTTATTACTGGAAGGGGGGGTGGTAGTGGCAGGACTAGCTGTAGTGGCGAGTGTTGGGGGAGTGTGATTGAGTGGAATCAAATTCCATAACTCTGGTAGAGATAGGAAATTGTTGGTTGGGTGTCCCTCTTTCTCACATAGTGCGCAAGGTGGTGGGATGCATGGAGGGAGTGGAGCTGTGGGATCCTTCTTATTTCACCTGCCCTCAGCTGTGGCAGGTGGGTTAGTGAGTGGGGGTGTGGTGGGAGTAAGTATGGGAATTGTCATGGGGATTCCTTCTTTTTGGGGGGGAAGGGATGGTCGAGGGACCATCTCTGGGGGGTGTAAATACCAAACTGGGATTGCTAGCACCATATTAAGTAGTGTGAGCATTGTGGCTACCTGAAAAGATTCGATGCCTGGTGGAGGGTAAAAGAAGGGAATTTGGCTGATGGCTTGGGGAATTATCTCCCAAACTGGGATATGTCCTTGGGGAGAGGTGGAATCATGGACTGGGGGGGTCGACGAGTGTCCAGGAGGTTCTGGAGGGGGGGGTTCTGGGATGAGTGGGACGTCAGGTATGATAGAAGCCTCGGTAGGAGGAAGGGTATCCTCTATGTGAGTTCTGTTAGATGATACGACGCATACTTGATTGGAAGGATGAAGGAGTGGTGGTTCTCCATGGTAAGTTCCTAACAAGGATGGATCTTTGAAAATCCCAGGACCCATATCGACGAGTGGATATGCATCGTGGCTTGTGTGAATGAGAGGAAGAATGTTATCGATGTTGGCAGATGGATTAGGTTCATAATGTGAGACTTGGTCAATGGTAATGATCTTCCCATTATGAGGAAACATCATTGTTTGAAAGACAGAAGATACCACTTCCTTCATAGCGTACATGTAGCTACGACCGAACAGGATATTATAATCGAGTGGGGTATCGATAACTTTGATATCGATGAGAATAGTCTTGCGCCCGAGTTCGACGGGGACATTTTGGAAGAGCCCTTCAGGAGAGGATGGTCGTCCGTCATAAGCTCATAAGGTGATGGAAGAGGGAATGAGTTCGGGGGAACCAAGCTTCTGCCATACTGTTTTGGACATAATGCATGTAGATTCACCTTCATTAATGATACACCGATGAACTGTGATGTTCCGTAATTTTACGGGTATTTGAAAAGCGATCAAGGCAGGAAGGCAAGGTTCTCCACTGTCAAGATACAAGGTAATGAGTCGGGTATCTGCGGGGTCGACTGCCCCCAAGGTGGAAATTAAGGATTTCTGCTGAGTAGGACAAGTCTGGAGGACCTCCAATACTGACATGGTAGCCAAGGATTGTGCTAATTCGTCTACCAAACTATAGTTATGAGCTGCCCTAGCCAGTGGGTTATGGACATTCCTGCGCAATGGGATGCGAGGGATGCGAAGAGGTGGCTCGGAGGTAGGGCGAGGAATCACCAACTGGGGTCCCATCAGTGTAGGGTTTTTCTCTGGAGGGATGGGAGGAGACTCAGCGGGTGCATGATACTGACGATTACATGTTTGCAGAAGGATTTCTTCCTCACTAGTGAGGAGAATTGTGCGATCTGCTGGATTGTTGGGGTTGAGGTATTGTCCCACCTGAGGTGGGAGATGATGTGTGTCCTGCTGGGTGTTTATCACACCTTGATGTGGAATAGGATTTTATATCATGGCAGGAGAGGGTTGTTGCACGTATTGTTGGGGTGCCTGCTGAGGGGTAGGCAGTGCTGGAGGATGGGGAAGACTACCAGAGTCTTTCAACCATTTGAAATCAGTGATTTGGGGGAAATGATGAGTGTAATGGCCGAAATCACCACAAAGGGTACAAGGGAAGTTGGTTTTAACATTATTGTTATTTCTCCCTTGGTGCTTATTATTATTTCCCCCTTGGGGGTTTTGGTGCCCCTGGTTCTGGTTGCCCCCAGTAGATTGGTGTTGTTGGGGTTGATTCCCGCCTTGGCCTGGGTTGTTGTTATTCATGTTCCTTCCTTTCTTTTTGGAATTGTTCGACAGATGGGTTGGATTGGCCGTATTCAACTGTTCAAAATTTTGGTATTGTTGAACGACAGAGGGTTGAACAAAATTCACCCCCGCATGAGGATGTGGGGGAGCCATGGGTTGTGGAGGACCAGGAAATGGGAAGTACATATTTTGTGGTGGTAACGATCCGTAAGGTACATAGGAAGGCGTAGTGATTTCTCTAGTACTATAATCTGAAGTAGAGGGGGTACCATAGTTTGTTTGAATAGGTGGATGTATGGGGGGTGCCGACGGTGGTCCACTAATGGATGGAGGTATCGCAACAGGGTATGGTTGTTGTTAAGGGGGTGGGGGGTAATAAGAAGTGCCCCTGTATGCCGGCGGGTATTGAGGTGTGCCATACATTGGTGGTGGTTGGGGTTGTGAACCGTGGTGAGTGGTGGTACCAATCAGTCCATCTACTGAGTGAGACATCCCAGGTTTGTCTTGGCCAAATGTCACAGGTTTGGGAAGATCAGGAAGTACAGTGTATAAGTACCCTGTCTGTGCATAGATGAGGTCATACTATTGGGCCTTACTGATGGCTTCCTCTTCAGATTGAGGGAAGGTGGAAGCTACATCCTTACCGAGGAGAGAGACAAGTGATCTAAGAAACCAGTCGAGACACTGTTTCTTGGTGGTTTCTGCTTTGCACAAACTACGTCGCCTACGCCACTCATGAATGTGGTCAGTGATATGTGTGGCTGAGATTTATTTGAAATTAGAAAGTAGTTCTAGACCATTGTCGTGGCACATGGGTAATTGGAAGAAGGTCAAGAATGCTTTGGCCAATGACTCAAAAGTTGCGTGGGACCCTGATTTTTCTTCTACATACCATTTGGCGGATGGGCCAGTGAGTGTGCATTGAAATAATTGCAGTCTGATGGAATCATCCATAATGCTATTGGAGGAGCACCATAGGTGAAAGGTCATGACATGGTTGGTAGGGTCATCGCCTACCTTTCCTTCGAACTTTGGTATGTTCGAAGGTAGTTTGGTGGGCATTACAGGCTATGTGGGGTCATGCAATATAGGATCATTGATGAGTTTGCTGAGATTCGGTATGTTGAGAGAGGCCAAATATGGCATCTGTAGTGGGGGGGGAGGATTAGCTCTGACCATGGTGTGAGTGTGTTGTGAACCTGACCCTTGAGGGGGGCTAGGTGGGTTGGTGCTTCCTTCTTGAGAGGAAGTGGGTCCCCCGCTTCCGTGTAAAGGAGAGTGAGTGAACGGATGGCCTAGGGAAGTGGACCCAAGTAATGTAGAACCAAACAAAGATGATCCTAAAACAATAGCACTCACAGGAGTCTGTGAAGGAGGTGCCGATGAGTGGGCAAGACCAGACACTCCCCCTAAGATAGGAGGGAGGTTTAGCAAGCGTCGTGAACGACGCGGGTTCTGTGGGTCCCCTATGATGTTCGACTAGTTGCGTGAATGTGTACAAAGAGTGGTGAGAGTAATATAGAAACAAGAGCCTTTGTGTTGAATGTTTACACAATATATATATCCAAATCAAATTGTAATCATAGGTACATCATACATAAAATGTGTTTTTGAAAAAGAAGCATATATATGGGTAAGGGGGTTTTGTCCGTGTGGGGAGTCAAAAAAGAAAACAAATGGTCATGTCCTAGAAGACGTAACGTCCTTCCTCTCAAATAGCACTGGACCTTCCAATAGTACTCAACACTGGGGTCTAAAGTCACTGGAAGAGAAACTAGTGAAGGATGAAATAATTGGTTATAATGAGGGGTAAAGGGGGCATATCCTGAAAGAGCTGGAGATATTTCCCAATAGCCACACAAAATCAAATCAAGGTGCAATTGCAACTCACAATTTCCACCTGGGTAGATGTCCTAAAAATTTGGTCACTAGGTACCTCGGTCAAAGTGTGACATTTAGATTTTCGGCCTAAGAAATGGGTCATGGGCTGGATCCCGTCCAAGAGGTGGGTGCCTCAAAGGGGGACACACAAAACAACCAGACCTAGGCCTTTAACCCTTCATGGGTATATCCCTGCCTTATGGTATTAGGAACACTCGACTTGGAGGATTTTCAGTTCCCTATTTGACAACTTCTATGRTTTTGACAATGTGAGAACCAGATAATGGGGAGTTATTTGGATGCCTATCCCCAAAATCCTACCTAGACTAAAAAATTTCTTTTGGCACCTCCTATGGAGGAAAACTTAGTGAGTTTTTAGAAAGATTTTAGATGTAGTTGTTTTGGGAGGTTGGGGGTGCAAACCAACCTCGTTGATTAAAAAGGGAGTGGATAGTTTTGTCAAGAAAAGGGTGGGGTATTTTCGGGATCCCTTTGGAGGAAACTCACTTTTACCTCCACGTTTCAAGAAGAAGCTATGTGAGTGATAAGTGACTTTGTGTGTGGGTGAAAGTGTGCCAATTTTTAGTGAATTAGATGTCACCTTGCTGCATGTGGACTTCGCTTCGTCCTTACAAATGTTTGATTACCTAATTAACTAAGTTCCTTTGGTACAACCTTGCGTAATTCAAAAGTCCCTAGGAAGCTAGCATGTTGACATGTGGGTCCGTTACTATCCCTTTAACTCCCTATTGTGATGCAATCTAAGAAAATATTTGAAACTATCCTAGATTGATCATGTGGGCATGTATGAGCCCGTTACAAAAACCTTTAAACTTCCCTAGTGATTTGATCTAAGAAAGAAAAATTCAAACCCTATCCTATATTTGTAGCATGTGGGCATGTATGGGCCCATTACAATATTAAGATGTGTTTGAAAAAGTAAACTAAGAGGAGTCCCAAGAAGGGTTGTTGTCCTCTCCTAAAGATTTTAATGTTCTTAAGGGAGATGAAACCGTTTCAAAATATTTTTCTAATTCTCAAGATCGCTTGGAGGCGCGAGAGAAGAGCATACTAAGCGATTGTTATTCAACTTTTAGTCCCAATGCAAGTTAAATGTGATTAAAAATGATTTCCAACTTATCATGTGAGTCAAAACAAGCCATCCATGTGGCAAAAAGAAAAGAAGGGAAATTGATTTTATCCTCCTAAGTGCCCATGTGTTTTTGACTAACCCCTTTATATGATGAGGGGACTAAGTGTGGTGCAACTTTAAAACATGCTTGACATAATTTTTAAGAAGGAAAATGGACTTCCCCACATCTCAACAACTTTACTATGTGAATTTTTAGCACAGATGCGTGGGTCTCAATGGAGACAGAGGCGCACAGAGCGCATGTGCGCGAACAGAGAAAAGTCAACAAGTGCACGTGCGTAGAACAGAGTTGTGAATCAGGTGCATGTGCGCACGATGTGCGTCTGTGGGCCTAAAAACCCATGCATATATGATACACGACCGAGAATGAAAAATCCAAACGGATTTCTCTCAATTCAACTTGGAATTGGCTGAGTGGCAGGCCGGCTTAGGCCGGTTAGTGTACTTGCAAGTTAAACAAACTAAAAGAAGAGCAAGAAAAACCAAAATGGGGTAGGAAATTGATACCTTTCCCCAGTGGAGTCACCAATATGTTGCGCCTCTTCCGTCACCTTAGTGAGCAAGATAGAGGTGCTTGCAAGAACAGTTGGATCTGTTGAGTAGGACAACTGTAAGGAAAAGAGTTAGGGAAAGAAATAAAAACAAAAATTAAGAATTAAACTAAGAAATGAAATAACAACTAAATTCATGATCATAGGGACATAGAAACAAAAAGAACCATAAGACCCATGTCACCAATGTTGAGGCTGATATATTAGTGAAACAATACACCAAGAAGAAAGGGGACTATGAGTCCCTTCTTCCTCCAAGGGAGGGCTCTTGGATCCCCACTAGCTA
>WSFP011594295.1:0-10097 GCA_009831015.1 Picea engelmannii
ACTCCTTGTCTTTGATCTTGGCCACTAGTGACTATTTTGAGCAAAATTTATAGGTGTTGTGCTAGGGGATTTTGTGTAAATCGCACCATTTTCTAGTGTCCTTCTTTGTCTTCTCGTGACTCTTATTTTCATATGGCTTGGATTGGTTTCTGGGAGACTTTTTGTTAGGGCCTTATTTATCATAGTTTGGTTGTTGCAGATTTGCATACCTAAACTCTCGTTTGTTCTGATGCTTAAATTTCTGCTCGATTTTAACAACATATCGATAAGCAACACCGAGTGATGAGATTTCCATAAAATCCATTTCATTTTGATATATCTATGTAGAGCCCCACAGTATTTTAGAACCAAATTTCGTTCGAAGTATTTGATACCCATCTTGGTGCGCAAGGTGTGGAATATATTAGTGAACTCTAGAACTACTTGGCCCCTCTCTTGTTGCAGTGTGGTCCATCTCACATGCTGTTCCTAATAGTTTCCAACAAGGTAATACTCTTCCTTTACCACATCCACAAAAAAATCCCAAGTGGTCTCTCCCCCATATATTCCCAAATCCTCTATGGAACTTTGCCCGCAGTAAGTTTCCCACCAATGTTTGACATGGGGGAGATATTTAAGGAGTGTGAAGGTGATCTTTTCCCTGTTGGAAAAATTACGAATAGAGAAATAACCTTCTAACATATTATCCATTTGTCTAGGGCATCTTCATCTATCTGGACTTCAAATACGGGAATATCAAAATTAAGTTGTACCTTGAAAGGAGAGGTTTTTCCAAAGTGTTTGTTTGATGAATATGCACATGTTTCTATCGGCAAGCGTTGAAGGATGTGGGAAAAAATATCCATCATTTGTCCCTTTGTCGCGTGAGAGATTTCTCAAGCAACAGATTGATAGGATCGTCTCCTTCATCGTTTTTATTTTCTTCCAGCATGGAGAGTTTCTTGGGCATGTGAGAGAGATTGTCTTCAAGAGATACAAGCTTGAGACCAAACTTGCTATACTCAGACCTCATCGGGGACATGCACTTAAAAATGATCAAGAGAAGCCTGCTCTGATACCATTGATCCAGATTATTTTTGGCACGAAATGAGAGAAGAGATATAATAAATAAATGCACAAAGATATCATGGATATCCAATAATATAACAAAAATGTATCAAAGATGCAACCATAAACATAGAGATATAGTAATACATGATTTCTATTAATGAAAGAAATGTACAGAGACTGTAAAAACACAAAGTGAAAGACTCGCTAGAATGGTGGCAGCTTATCTTTGAGAAGATAAGTGACGGCTACTCGCATTTGCAAGAACATGATTAAAATGAGGCTCTGACAGCCTTTTTTCAATAAACAAGGATATCAAAAACCATAGACATCCAAAAACTTAACCCTGGGAGTTGAAGCGCCAAAAGTCATGTGGGCCCCGTTTGGGTAAGTCAGTACATCAACTTCTCGGGGTCGTAACTTTTTCATACAATCTGTGTTTGATGCATATGATATTGTTACAAGGGAAAAACTCTCTATGGCCAAGGGTAAACCACAATAGACAGGTGTGAATGTAGAAATCAACTCAATTCAAGCATGTGTTATATAAACTAATGTGAAATAGGAGGAAGAATCCTACCTCGATCTAATCATTTGATGTCGTTCCACCATTGAGCACTTTGACCCAAAGCTTTACACCTACAAGAAGTTCTCAAAAAATAAGTGATGCAAGTATATAGTGACAATATATAAAATGAGTTAGCACATGAGATAGCACAATCCATTAATAAACATTACAAACATGCCCATGGATAATAATCATATATTTGCAAGATATCAATAGGACGGGAAAGGAGTATTTCTATTAATAATTGATCAACAAAAGTATCAACATTATAGACTTCTGTGTCGGCACAATTCGAAACCAAGAAACCAAGTTCCTTCCAACTAGGTATCCACCACTTCAATCCTCCACCAAAGGCAATCTCATAGAAAAGAGGTAATGAGGTCCTCTCAACAATAAGGAAAGAGCTTGGGGGTTGAAAACTCTGTTCATACTTGAGGGACAAAGGGATGCAGACTCAATATGAAGTAATATCTCTAGAGTAACATTGGTCTCAAAGTTGAATGCTTTCTCCTCTTTTTCCATATCTTGAAATTGTGCTCTTATATCCTTTAGAATGCAACTAAAGGGCTGAGTCAGAACATTTCTAGTATATGGAAGGACAAAGATTAGAGATCTTATGTTGTGACATGGAAACCTGACCTCATTTTGTATTTTCTAGCACAAATCTCGATATACATGAGATGTAGTGGAGAAGAAAGTGTATACGCATCTTGCAAAGCAGTTAGGGAGCGTATATGTGGAAAAATATATATTTTTAGCTCTAGATTTATCAAAAATGGGTTGATAAGTCTGCATAGGGAAATAGAAAAAGGCCCTCTGTGCAAGATAACAATGGTGAGGCAAATCTTTCTATAAAATATGCCCCCTAATGTGTGAGATTAGAGGAGTATCTGCGATGGTCGAAATAAATTATAAATAACCCAGAAGTGGAGTGGTAGAGAACTATTTGGATGAACTCAATTGTTCATTGCATTATGTATTGACTTTGCATACATGGTTGCGAAGAATACAATGCAGATCCATGTGGAAAATATACCAACAAGTGTTCATGGCCATGAGTAGGCAAGTATAAATGTGGTTACATGCCAATAGTTTTCATAGTCACGAACAAGGCCCAGTGAAACCAGTCTCAAAATCAATCTGAAGATATATGTATACCATGGAGTGTAATCTAATCTCCCATGAGCATTGAAGTCAAATAGGTACTGGTCCAATGAAATGGAAGCAACAACTCAGGAAATTTGTATCCACAAAGTGATGTCTTCATGTCTTCAATACAATCCACCAACGGTGAAAGTATACATCATGTGAATAAATGAGTTGAGGTCGAACACGATGAGACATCGTTTGATTATCGGTCATTGAGGTACACCATTAACAAACGTGAGACAAACTACCAATGATGAAATTAGGTATCAAGGCACCGAGTACATCTCTACAAATGTGAATAAAGGAGATGGTGTCAAACAATTGAGAGATCCATTGATCAGGAGACATTGATGTATTCCCATATATCAATGGTGAGAGAGCCTGCCACTAATGACTGCAAGCGTCAACGTACTCATAAAACTCTAGGTCTCATATCCAGAATACAGGCGCTAAAGTTGATGGAAAGAGACCCGTTGAAAGGAGAGTATTAAGGCATCTCTCATCAGTCAGCATGAGGAAAAAAGCAGGAGCTTCATGATCCGGTGGAGATCAGATGAAGAACATGTTCACGAACCAACGACCCTGTGCATCTTTTGCGTGTGCTAAATGAAAGAGATACACGAAAAATACCCTCTGAATAGAAGCCAACGATGAAAACTGCTAACAAAGGCAAGGAAACCACTAATAAGGCTAATGGCATCCAAGACACTGCATGAATCCCAAAGTGTGAATAGATGTCTTGCCATCGAAAACAAGGGAAACCACCTAATCAACGACCCATCATGAAAGGTCGATTGTTGGGTTCAAGGTGACCTACCAATGATGAAAGTAGGGCCAGGGCACATCATAAGACCAAAGTATCATGTGATTCTGAGACAACTGAGGGTATGGCCGACATGCAAAATCAAGATTTCCGAGGAGTGGCCGACACAGGTTGATAGAATTCCTTTGAACAAGAGCATGAGACATACGGTGGACTCCGGTAGCATAGACTTAATGATGTGACAACTAGATGCAAGAGGCCTCCATAATGTTCTCTACAGTGACGGAAGATTAACCAGTTGATAAAGAAAATTTTGTAACGAGATCAGATTCCTAAGGCCATGCTAAACCCAAAATTATCATGATGCAAGGACTCAATAACTTTTTGCTATGTTCAAAGGTGACACGACTGCTACCAATTACAATATAGTACTCCCTTCCTGCTCATCCTTTTCTGTTTTTTCATAACAAGTGAATGCTATGATACAGAGGAGGGAACGAGTGTTGCAAGTAAGCAAAACTAGTTCCAGCAGTGGAACTTACCTATGCTCAATGCAAGGAAAAGCATGCAGGATATGGACACTAGGGGTGATGTTCCTTATAGGGTATAGGGTGTCAAATTGCGAAGGATATAAACAAAGCTCTGCTTGGTTGAGGATGAAAACTTATTCAGCAATGGTTTCTAATTAAAAGCGAAAATCGGCTAAAGGCTCAATACTGCAAGCAAGGGTATGAGATGCAATCACAATTTAATGCCAAAAAATTTCCTTTTTTATATATTTTAGTCTACTTGGTGTGAAAAAAGGGGTAAACTTGTGCCAAATAGACATATTTTCAAATCCAATTTACAAGTGTGAAAAGGACAAGTTCACTTGGAGATCTTTTCCATTTTTTATAGCGAGTCGGAAAAGAGCTTGACTAAGACTCATGATCTTTCAAATCCAATTTTAACGATTGTGAAAGGGACAAATCACTCGGCGATATTTTCAATTTTTAATAACGAGTCCGAAAAGAGCTTAACTAAGACTCGTTTTTAGTTCTAATCAACATGTAAAGGGAGAGGCCAAGGTTCTCGTCCTGACCTTCTGCCAAAAGTCAATATCCTGCGGATAGCTGACAAAATCTTGGGAAAGCCCAAAGCTCTCCAATTCGAGGAGGAGAAAGTGCTAACAGAGTACATAGTCTCTGTTATGGTTTGAATAATGTATCTTAGTGTAACAGACATAGGTGGGGGTATGGGATGTCCCGTTAGGTCATCCCAGTCAAAGGGGACCTCGTCAAAACTCAGAGAGAGAGTATTTGGAGGAAGAATGAATCTCTCTTTTTCAGAAAGGGGAAGACCTGGAATGTTGATGACATGACTAGAGGGTGCAACACTCTTTTCAGGGAGATTCGGTTTGACCATAAATGGCACCGATGTGGTCACTTCTTCAATTATAGGTTGAAGAGGATGCATGGTAACGGGGGTAGGAGACACTTCACCCTCGGTGGAGGGGGTGAGGTCAGAGGAAAATCTCAACGTGAGACCGTCAGTATCATTAAAGGTGAAGTGGTGTAAGGAAGAACCATGGGTGTCTTGGAGTCGGAAGAGATTTTGGGTGAGCCCCAGGCCTCTAGTATCCTGGCAGTCACTGGGCACAAGAAAGTAAGATGGATTCCTTCACAATTCCTGCAAAGTAATTTAGGCTTACGTCTGAGACGTTTAGGCTTCTCGATGGGACTGGATGAGGAAAGAGATTCGTATATTGTATGATGAATAGGAGTCAGATACGTGACACGGCTATGATCTGGGGTGAAAACGATGGTTCCCCCAACATAATTGGTAGAGGTTGGAAGCGAGTTGTCGACATGATTTGTAGAAAGTGTTGACTCATCTCTGAAATGACTAGTAGAGGTGGGTGATGGTGCACTGGTGTGGCTTACAGTGGTTGGGCTAGCGATAGATTGCGGTATTTGATTCCAAGGTCCCGGAAAATATTGATTTTGAAACATTGAAAGCCAGAAAGGATTCTGGTATACTCCATGCCCTGGCCCAGAAACATGGTGGGTTATGCCAAGGTGGTCTAAAGAGGTCTGGACGGGCATCATCACTGAGGTCTGCAAAGAGACCAAGGTAGGATAATAATTATTCGAGTGAGGATATATGTTGCCCCTTTGTGAGGGTGTCCCATAAGGAGGGTAACTTGAATTATAAAATTGATTCTCCCCATATAGAATACCTGGGGGTACTTGAGGACCTGGTGCTAAAAAGGTGTTTAAAGGGACCAACATGGAAAATGAAAGATACATTGGCAGGGTGTAATAAGCACCCATCTGAGCACTGGATCCTGAAAGAGCATAGCTAGGATTAGATCCATAAGGTGGAAGGTTCCAAGCCCCCATGGGAACACGACTCATATCAAATGAAGAAGTGGGCATGGGAGCGATGGTGCCCCCGGGTCCAATGTTAGGATTCATATAAGTAGACTAGAGAGGGGGTTGTAGGTGGGAAGGCATATCAATAGAAAAATGACTAGAGACCCAAGGCATGGATTGAGCATTGTAATCATGCATACCATTGTAAAAAATAGAAGATTATTTCCCCATGAAATGAGCATGCATCATGGGGGGGTTAGCGGTGAATGGAGGAGTAAAAGGCACTCTGCTATCCATGATAATGAAACCAAAAACCAAAGTCCTAGGGCCAACTAGTAATCAAAGAGCATACCAAAAATTCAAACGGCCAATATGCATGCAAACGGGCTAAAGTGGTTGAGTGGATTCCCTCTCTAAAGAAGGTATGCCTCGTCCAGGAGGAACCTGAGACTCCTTGCTAAAGTTTGGAGGTAATAGAATCAGTTATAAGGGCCCTCATAAGCTTAACAACCAATCGATCAGATCCCCTCGGAGAGGTAATCTTCCATAAAGGTTGTGTGTTGATTGACCCCTATCTGACTCAAGATACAAGAAGAATAACCCCTACAAGTAACCTATAAGAAACCTAAGTCAAGCAACTAATCAACCACTATATAACTGATGAACAGGAAAACAATTGTAAGTCTGGATTACCATATGGGCAGGGTAGCAAATCCCGAAACCTTGAAAGTACCACCTCTCATAGAAGTATGGATACTAGAAAGATCCCCAAATACGAATAAATCCACAGAAATATCTCTAACGCTAGGTGAGTATCCAGGGGTTATCCCTTCAACAAACTTTGTACGACCTTGTGCTTAACTCCGGTGTGAGCGGAGCCTCCTGATATTACCAATTATACAATGGACTTCTCAACTCCCTGTCTAAGACACATATGTTGATTTAATTGCCTTGGAGAAGTTTACTCACAAAATCCTATTCCAAGGCACTAAATCCTAGGCTAGTTTGTGCACCCTAAACAATAAAATCATTACTAATCAATTTTAGTTTAAAGCGTAAATTTTATTGGTCGTGATTACTCAAAAAGGTATGGAAATGAAACTCATGGTGTTATGACTCTACATTAAAATAAAAATAGATATAATGCAAATACTAACTTTAACTTTTCATTGAATGATATGCTAAATAAAAATAGTGCAATCTTCAATTTTAACTCTACAACTCATAAGTAAAATGTGATCTTTCGCTAAATGTGCTAAGCTAATGATAAAGGTTCCAATACAAAAATACCAACCCATGCAAAATACCTATTTTTTTTATTTTCAATGTATTAAAAAGAAAATTCATGGACTGTTAAGTGACTTGATATATAACTTCTACTATGTATAAAAGCAATCATTCAAGCAGAATACCCAGTAGCTAAGAAGACAACCCAACTACCAAGGACAAATCAAAAACAGAAAACAAAGAGAAATATGTCGCCCAAAAATTCCTCAAAAGAGGCACCACAGAGACCTAAGAGGGCTTAGTGATCCTAAAAACCTACCCAGCAGTCACTAAACCAAGCAAGAAAGCAAGGGGAAGTGGTATACATGACTATTCAAGAGAAAAGGGAGTATATACACCTCTTGTAGTGGGAAAACAAGCGTGTATACGCGACTGTCAGGGAAAAAAGGGCATATATATTTTTAAACAAGGATAGGCAAGGGTAAAAGGATGAAAAACTCAGACCCAGAGTGAACAGACTCTGTCCAACTGTGATACGACAAGAAACATAAAGGAAAAAGAGAAATTTAAGAAGAAAAAATACTTCAACCCTTAGAAGGAAGATCTATCCCTAGTGGAGTCGCCAATTCTGTTACAAGGGAAAAACTCTCTATAGCCAAGGAAAAACCACAACAGATAGGTATGACTGCAGAAATCAACTCAATTCCAACATGTGCTATATAAACTAAGGTGCAATACAAGGAAGAAGTCTACCTCGATCCAATCATTTGATGTCGTTAAGTCGTTGAGCACTTTGACCCAAAGCTTTACACCTGTAAGAATTTCTCAACAAACAAGCGATGCAAATATATACTGACAATATATAAAATGAGTTAGCACATCAGATAAAACAATACATTAATAAACATTACAAACATTCCCACGGATAATAATCATATATTTGCAAGATATTGATACGATGGGAAAGGAGTATTTCTATTAATAATTGATCAACAAAAGTATCAACATTACAGACTTCTGTGTCGGCACGGTTTGAAACCAAGAAATCAATATCCTTCCAACTGGGTCTCCCCCACTTCAATCCTCCACCAAACGAAAGCTCATAGCAAAGAGTTAATGAGGTCCTCTCAACAATAAGGAAAGATATTGGGGGTTGAACATTGTGTTCAGACTTGAGAGACAAAGGGATGCAAACTCAATATGAAGTAATTTCTCCAAAGTAACTTTGCTCTCAAAGTTGAATGCTTTCTCCTCTATTTCCATAGCTCGAAATTTGTTGAAATAATGTAACTGCAAAGAGTATTCTTATTATTATTGATATTTTATTGATAGGATCAATCCCCATTGTGGATTGATCATGTCGGATGTTGTAATAGGACCAAATTCCCTTTTGTGGATTGGTCAACAGACAATTATAATAAGCAGAATAAGAAGTCAACCCCAGCAGTTAATAAGAAGACCCAGAAATATAATAAAAGTGGGTTTACCCACCCAGATTAAGAATCCGGCCCTCCCAGTGAAGAGACACTTCACACATGCCAAAACTTGTATAAATAAGGGAGGCTAGCGCCTCATTTGATAAAAACTCACTTGCTCAGTTTGAGAGACAAGTTCTGATCTGTTACCGACAAAGGAGAGAGAGAGAGTGGCACATATATTGGGAGAGGACTTTATGTTTTAGCATAAGATCTCTTTGCATTGTATTGGCTATTTATATTAAGGAAGTTTTATTGGGTTTTCTTCCCCTAGACGGTTTCCCAAGATAAATGTTGTGTCTCTTGTGAATGTGTATTTCTGAGTGATCTTGTTCTTATGTTGCTATTATCTATTGAAATGCAAAGAACTATAATAATGGCATAAACATTAACATGGTATCAGAGCCAAGCTGAAGGAAGCATATTTCGCAAGAGGAAAAACGTCATTGTTGTAGTACTTGCAAATTAGGGTTTTTCAAAAGTGAATATTTTCAGCCCTAAAACTATTTAGAAAGTTGCGCCCTCCCCTAAGGATCAATTTGGCATCATCAACACACCTTTTAAATGGTTGGATCTCCCGGAAAGTGAAACCCTAGTTTCACAAAGTACCAGAAAACTCGAAAACCAGAGTACCAAAAATACCAGAAGTATTAGAAAACGAGAAGCACCAGTCTAGAAATCTGCAGATCAAGTTTTAGGGGGTAAAAGTTGGATTTTCGAAATTCTGAGTACACTAGCATACTCGCCTCAGCTCAACGCATCTATTCCCTAGATCGGAATTTCAAAATTTGAAGTTTGAAAATTTAGGTTTTCCTCATAAAACCCTAAGTTGCAATTGCAGTTGCAGTCTTAGAATCAGTTGCAGCTGGAGTACCAGTTGTAGTTACATCCGTAGAACCAGTTGTAATCACCCTTGAAGTTTTCTCAAGAGTTGGCAATGATTATTGTTTCTACCAGATGGAGCCACTACCTGTAAATGTTATGAGAGGTATGTACTTACATATGTTTAATGGTTAAACCCTAAAGAGTATTTGTAGGAGAAGGGATATCTTTCCATAGATCCAGAAGGATTTGAAGATCCAACACATTTAGAGGAATGATGCAACCCAGGTGTGATTATTCTGATATACATCTATTTGTCATGACATTATCTTAATGAGTGTTGCATGTTGAAGCTATGATCAAATTATTAGAAGGATTAAAAGTTGATCATAGAGCTTATCCTCTAACCTAACCTCCTGTCAAGATAGTGTATTGTCTCAGTACAGAAGACAGGTTGAAGAAAGAACTCATCATCTTGAGTGAAGAAGACTTGGAAGAAAAGCAAGCACTCATTCCTAAAGACAAGGCTCCAGGTTTGATTAAATCAAGTTGATAATATTCAAAGGTACACATGACAAGTTGATTACTATAGTTGAGATAGCAATCTTTGTAAAGTATTATACCTAATAGCATGTGAGCATATAGAGGTATATACTTTGCCTGATACAACTAACACCTCCTCTAGGAGAAAC